>VICI01003209.1:0-13897 GCA_019593645.1 Akabosia matsudoensis | reverse complement strand
TGGGAGTTAGGAGGAATGGTTCTGATGCCAGTTTCAAGGTGAGACTTGATTTTACCAAATCTATGATTGCATAAACACTAATATGTTTTCTGTAAATTCTTTTTTTTCGCAGTCAAATTCAAGCACTGAGTCAGAATCAATTCCATTTGCGAACGACAACGCAGGTACTATAAAGCAACAAAAGCCTGGGAGCAGGTCAGCCACAGGAACTGGAACTGCCTTGGAAAGCATTTACGGTGCAGCAGCTGCCACAACTGCAAGCAATCCAGGTAATTTACGTTTCCCATAAACATTTACACCATTTTGAAGGAGATTTAGAAATTTTGGCTCATGGATGCATAATTTCATTTATTTGTCAGGTGGCCATGTAGAGGCTGGCGACGTACTTAGCGACATTGGCAATATGTTGGCAGATCTCACAGACGAACTGGATGCCATATTACAACAAGAAATGGACTCGCTGAACAAACGTTGAAGATTAATGTTGTAAAAATGCAATTCGGAAAATCGGGATATTTATTATAATCAAGAGGAAAATACCTCGCAGTTTTTTTCTTTTCTGTAAGGTGATCCAGCATCAGACTGGAAACACAGTCTTCGCCGTTATTTTCATCGTAACATTACAATTGCACATTGACAGACTTACACCGCCAGGGTGAACATATTTTGGCTGAAAACATACATACCAAAACCAGCAAGCTTATCATGAACTAACGTACTGCATAATAATTAAGTGTAAACAGAGTGACATTTTTTTTAATTAGCAGAGGAAATGTAACTTTTGAAACTAACGAAAAAAATGTTACATTGAACTAAGTCCACTTACCATAATTTTACAAGATTTAGGATTCCTTACAGATTATTCAACATTCACACATTAACATTGCACAGAAACATAAAGAGAAAAACAACTACGTACTACCCTTACTCCGTAAAATAAAATAAATAGTATTGTTGTTATTTATTTGCTAGTGTTTGTAGTAGAAAAGTGAAAGTAGTGTAGAGAGAAAGTGCACTGAGGAGGACAACACTTGTAGTATTACTAGCTGTTAAACGGGGAGATATTGTGTACTAGTAGCTATAATTTCATTAACTATTAACCGGTTAAATCAGAGCTGTGGTAAACATATAATTACTATATATGACATGCATAAACGTACACATAAAAATCATTATTTGAGACTTATTGTTTTGCCAGTACCGAAAAAGTAATAACTATCGAGTTGAAGGCAAAATGTTATGTATACATTTAATTTGGTATATCACGTCGTATTTTATTGTTGTCAAAATCTTTACTTTTTTACCAATTTAACCACAACGTGGAAGCAAAACTGAGAAAAATGGTATAAGATAAGGATTGGCTAATAATGGTCACATCTTATAAACAGGTAACGGTCTTTTGGACATGTAGTTTATAAACATTTCAATTACAATTTTTGCAAACTGCAACATTTTTCACCTTGAAAATATTTCCATTGTTGAGCAACAAACGTATACAATGATAATTGTATTGGTCATAGACCATAAGTTGTAGGTAGACGATATCGGACAGCACGATAACAATAAAAAATCAGAAAAAGGATATTTATAGTTGTAGAAAACTAGACGTACTTCTGAAAGGAATTAACAAAAAAGCATTTAAAAGTTACTTAACTGAAGAGTTAAGTATTATCAACGTTTTGAAAACAACAACAGAAAAACAACACCACTGAAATAAATAAAAAATATTTAATCACGCAACATTTTATAATTCATACGTTTACAATTTACTTACAAAATAGACTGTGTAACCGTTTTCGTAAACTACTTACATGATAACTATTACAAAAGCAAACTAATGGTGAGTGACCTGTTAAAACAGTTAAATAAACTAAAGCAGAAGTACTAGAGATAAAAACATGTCACATGTGGATCTTTATTCAGAAACCAATTCAAACAATTACATTTATAAGGTAAACAGAAATAATTACACATAAAGACTTTTAAAATTGTTAATCGTCATGATATATAGTACTATTTCCGTTTACTTCTGGGCATATCATGTCACGAAACTGTTGCATCAATGTATTCAAGTTAAAATTCTGCCAACTCTGAAGAAAACTTCCAACGGCCTTGTCGTCACGTGGAGTGTTTACGTAATAACGCCCAGACGCAGTTCTAGGGCACATAGCACAGTTTAGCCCTTTGTAACACTGATGGTACCTATATATTCTTAATGGCTACCATTGAGTTTATCTTACGTTTCGATGAATTCTCCAACCATTGCCGTTTCAGTACAGTTGCACGTTTTCCACATGTAAGTACGATAAGACGGACACCGACAAGCTTGAGTGGAATTGTCTCGTATGGAATTTGCGAACAACGTTGTCACATAATTATGGCTGCATATTTCTTCAAATAATAAACCAAAATAGGAAATGCATGCATGTGCCTCCGATAAAATGTCTTTTTAGTTCACAATTTCTCTTACGAAGATAGTCTTTGATTAAATGGCTTAAAAACTCTGGCACACAACTTGGCTGACTTTCTCCCCCATTGATCCAGAAGTCAGCAGTTCCAAGTTTCTTCTTGCATCCAAAAAATGAGCTGGTATGATACACGTCGACGAATTGTGCGTCCCCGTGATGAAGCCGTTGCATGGGGAGGATCAAGTCTGGAATTAATTTCCAACTCCAAAACGCCGATCCAGCAGGATCCAACGCTAGACAGAAAAATTTATAATTTCATGTGTACAAATTAACACTTATCAATTATTACCAGTAATCCGATGAACTGATTTTCCCAATGAAGCTAACACATGACGACCAGCTTGTCCTGCTATGTGACCTCCAACACTATGTCCTATTAGGTGGACGTCTTGGGTCACGTCCATTAAGCCATTTGTATGCAACAATACGAGAAAATCTGCCAATGTTTTTCCGATGCTTATTGTATTTATATGAGGTGTCTGATTTGGGGTTGACGCACATGCTGATTCGCCCCAGTCCACAACAAGGATGTTGTATGTGATGTCTTTGTTGACACGCATTCTTTCCACGTAAGCTAAAGGCACAAAAGAAATATAGTTTTTGTAAGATAGCAAATGCTTAAGTAAGCAATAATTAGGAATATCATAGTCCCTTCAGGAGTAGCATTACCGTTCCTCACATTCACTGGAAAATTGGAACTTGCGTTGTTAACGAAGCCATGTATCAATATCTTCCACGGTACATTTGGGAAAACTAACTGCTGCTTTTGTATCCATCCTGCGTCGCGAGGTAATTCCACGTAGTAATGTCGCGTGTTACCTTCTATCGTGCTATTCTTGTAGTACAGCAAAAACTTGGGAGTTTTTAAGGGCACATACGTATCCCCAACCCCTTTATCTACACATTCTTCCACAGACTCGCCGATGGCATCTTTTTGTGGAAATAAAGAAAGGGAATTAAAATTCGTAATGCGTTGAATTAGACAAACAAAAATTACCGCAGAGCCTAGGTACAGCATGGTCAATGGGTACTGGAGTAGGACTACCGTTACTAACTCGCGTCAAAGTCGCGAGAAAAACGAGTGCTAGACCGATACTCCGTTTTGGTGAATTTCCTCTGACGAACATTTCTAAAAACTTCACTATAGAGTTGGACTAACCACTACTAACTAATGGGCAGATGGTACTGACCCCGTTCTCAGTTTCATATGGTAATTAATTCGATACAACTCTGTTAGTCATGTAACAAGTTACTTTACCAATGCCCATGATGATTTTGGCACAACATTTATTTGTTCATTTTGATATCACATTGAACATACAACATATTAACCTACTCACACAACGTTAACAATTTTGCTACAGTAAGCATAAAACCTCGAAAATTGCTAAAATCCGAGAGTCTGATCGCTTCAATTCCGATTCATTCAACGCTTGCATGTATTTTCTCCAGTTGACCTCTTCCCTCGGAGTGCTGACAAAGTATTCGCCTGCACTGCTGCACGTTTGACCATAAAAGATAAAGTTAATTTTGCAGCGTTTGCATTTCAGGTTCATTTAATCCGATCGTTCGGATAACAATATAAGTCATTCGATGGCATAGTTTGTATTTATGGAATTCTTACAAGCGAGGGTTTATGAATTCCCCGAGTACAGCTTGATCCTCGCATGTACACCATCCTACTAAGTATTTTATATAGTTCCAATATGACTGCTGCCCACATGCACAACCCTTTCGCGAATTGTCAAGAATTGATCTCGCAAAAATGTCTACAACATAATTGTGGCTGCATACTTCTGCAGGAGTTTCAAATTCATATCTCATTTCAATTGCAATTAGATGAAGGAGAAATAATCTAAAACTAATTGAATAAATCTTTTTTAATTTTTTACGCAGAAAGTCCGGAATGACAAAATCCGCTGGATCTGGAATACAACCTGGCTGTTCTGTTCCTCCATTGATATAGAAGTCAACATGTCCCATTCGCTTTCCAGATCCTAACAGCCCACTAGTATGTATTACATCAACAAAATCTGCATCCAAAGGTCCTATATCTTGATGGTGCTGACGAAATATTTCCCACCAAGGAGAAGTTGGTCCGGCGGGGTCTAATCCTGGTTTTAAAAAAATATCCTCATACCCATGAACATTCTAGCCTTAAGAAATTCATTCAAATAATATGCATCATGCAACCAACCAGTAATTCTTCCGACTTTTTGGCCTGTTAAATCCGTAACATTTCTCCCAGCTTGGCCAGCAACATGAGCTCCAAGGGAAAATCCGATTAGGTGAACATTTCCGGCGCTACCAATTGCTCCATTTTTCATCAGAAATGCTAACATACGAGCAACCTGTAGCCCAACATTTGTAGTGCAATCTGCGTAATTGTTGTAGCTCAAAAGCTCGGTAACACGTGTAGAAATTGATGAGCAGTTCTTATTGCCCCAATCCACAACGAGGACATTGTAAAGAAGATAATGTGGATGGGTTCTCATTCGTTTTAAATACGCTATTGATTCAAATAAACATATCCGATATTCGTGATTCGTATTTATGAAACCAAATTATTTGCTCTGTAAATGATTAAAAACATTCTCACCATCTTTTATAGCGGTTGGAAAGAAAGAGTCTTTGTGTTGCAAAAATCCATGAATCAAGACTTTCCATGAACCGTTCTTATGAAAACTTGACTCTTGGAGAGTACTGACATTGTCATACTTGATAACCTTACCCTGATTAATCGTGCTGTTATTTTATATATAAAAACATAATTATTTTTCGATTTAAAAAAATCAACATGAAAAATGTATGTACCTCTCTTTCGTATATAAATAAAATTTAGCTACTGGTGCGTCCAACACTGATCGACCACATCTTCCATGAGCCTTCCTAAATAGCTGGTTACTCTCTATCTCCTTGATAAATGAATCTGCGTAGTGGATCAAAGTTCATGGATTTTTGTCAGTTTTAAAATCAAAGTAGATTCTGTCGTGTTCTTTGTATGCTAAAGATCTTTACGTCAATGGTATATCTCCTATGTATATGTCTATATCATACCTGATGCATTAAATGCATTGGGTGAAGCCCGGACGAGGTCCAGTTTTTGTGTTCCATTCAATATTAAAGATGGTACTGAAGTGCTTGAAAAGCTTTGTAAAGAAACCCCAAATAGTAAACTACAAACCCAAACTACTTTCTGGATAGACACAATCATAACAATTAATTCCCGCATATAAAAATTTTGAGGTGCAAAATAATCACAACCGCTGCTTTAGGTAAATCGCAGCAAATGAAAAGGTGACAGCATAGAGATTAGGTGTTTGCATGTGTCCGATCACTGCGGGTTGATAGTTCAGGTTTTTCTTAATCGTTTCTTCAGAACATACAGTGACTCACACAAAGCCGCCCAAGTACTATGTGATCATGATCAAATAGCAAGTATACTGTGTAAAAAAATATGCATACGTTTTTGCTATTTTAAATCCCCATCTGGTTCTAAAAATAAATGAACTTAGAGGTACCATAAATGGCGTTCGACGGTAATCCAAAAAAATGAAATAAGGACGAAAACGAATGCTTTGCTGTTTTATTTTATTGTTTAAAACATGTTACGGAATGGGATGAATAATAACACAAGAAGCACTTCTCCCTAAAGCGTAAAAGTATTTCGCAACGTATAGTAAGAAACGAAGGGAATGTGGTCAAGGATCAAGTCCCTCACATAATAGTAAGGTCAAAGTTTAAAACAGTCAGTCTAACACATGACTAGTTAAGTAAGACTACATAAATTAATTATCATGACTGTTTATATCATAGGTTATAACCATTAAACTAAGGATTCTACCCACTAAACATTACCTTGGGAGAGGTTATAAAACATATTTTGTTACACTTTATGCTATGTTTACAGACAAGTTACGAAGATTTTGTTCGTTGTACATCATCAGTAGAGAGAGTAGGTTTACTTTTCTCCTATGTAACATATATGAACACTAATGCTTTATTTACTAGGCATAGTAGGAGGGATAGAGAGGAAGTGTTTGAGTTAGATAGATGATCCGGAAGAAAATTTTAATACTATATCTCTAATCAATTCATTTCCTTTGCCAGAAGCCTCCCTCATTTTTACCAAAGACTTCATGTTGTCAGATAGAAATTTCTCATTAAACTTGGGCCAGAAGTCCTTCATGAGGACATTGCTATGCACATAGTATGCTGTCAGCAGATGGCGATTTATGTCAAATAATTTTCTTCCTGTTACTTTTGACAAGAAGTTGTAATAGGATGGCTTTAAATTCTGGGGTTCCATGATTCCACAGTGGAAAAGGACTGCTGTAGAAATCGCATAGAGTACTGACCATCCTCCACCATATATTTTATCAAGGAAGCAGAGTAGTTTCCAGTTGTTCCTCCTGCAGAGTCAAAAATTGAATTAGGCCAAAACTTTTTTTAACTATATGCACGTTTCAAGAGTACTAAAATACATACTGGTGGGATTCCGTCACTACACGTTCAGCCGCTTTGAAAAACAAATATAGACCAGCAGATGCTGGTGGTCTGAGCATGGCGAATCCCAAAGCTGAAGCCATTATTCCCGATGTGGCAGCATTCATAGGGCGATCAGTACCTTGTAACCATCGGAAGGAACAGGAAAACAATCTGAATGCCAGACACATAGCACTCAATCCAAGTCCTGATTTGATACATGGATACAGAAGAGAGTTGCTCAGAAGAGCTCCAGTTTTGTCCAACCGCAGACTCTTTTTCTTCGGGATTAACATCTTCCTGACAAAACTAGCCGTTTGCAGGGCCGCTTGAATGGCGAATCCAGACAAAAATCTTGAGCAAAAACCCTTCATCCAATAGTCAAAACAGGGGTCCTTATGTGGACATTTTTCATGAGTTTTCCCTTCATACACTGCAGTAACCATTCTTTCCAAGTGGCAAGCGATGTCCTCCACTGATCGATGCATCCACAACACAAATCTTATAAACCTGGCCCGGTAACTTTCATCACGAAGTCGATGTCGTCGACTTGATACCAGGTCGACATTTTGCATTGCTTCTCCGTGACTTAGAACGATTCCACTATTGTGCCTGTAAACATCCCCCATTTGGTCAGCCATCATGTCACGACTGCTTCCTGGTCCAACGACTGAACCTTTCCTTGCAAATTCTTCGGTCCCAAATATTTTTCTGTATACAAAAAACAATGATTATCAGCGGCTCAAACGTTGGATTCATTAACAATCATTCAAAATCGTTAAAAGTACGTTAAAATGGTATCGATAAAATCGTTTCGTCGGTTTCCTTTTTTCATGTAGTACAGCATTGTGATCAATGAAGAGCAAAACAGTAGCAGGTCGAAATGTTTGACATCATGTACCATTCCCCTTAAAATAAAAACACCAAGTTAGGATATAACTTCAAAAACATAGAAATTTCGTGTAGTCGGTTTCATTTCATGTACTACCTTGATCTGAGGATCCTGTACAGCGTTTCTGAAGCTACATTTGCCACATATAGCGCCAATAAGGGTCGACGCTGTGGTTTTTCTACAAGAATAGCACAATAACATCCCAAAACAGACGGAAGGAATCCTAACGTAAAATAGTTAAAGTTTCCTTTCAGCTTCCGCAATGTACAGAAGAAAAACATAAATCCAAAAGCGTTTGCACTGAGGAACGTTGACGAGCGGATGACATCTTTAATGGATTTCCACAATTCCGGCATCGACTTAGGAAACCTTTGACTTGCCACCATAGACATCTTTTTGGGAAAAAATCCACGATTAGATCATTAAAAATTTTAGTGCTTATGTCCCATCGTGCAATGCATCGTTGTTCCTTAGAGCAATTTAAGTGACTTACAAAGTAACATGTTGCATAAATTTTGAATCCTTCCTTGAACGTGGAAATCCCCAAATCCGTGCTCGCCTTGGCACACGATGGTGTCCATGTGTGTCCGATTTCGTAGCAATTAAAGGGTAGAGTATCAAACTTACTTAAATTAGGAGCCATTATAACGAAACTTAACCACTGCGATTGGTAAAAACAATTTAATCAACACAATATTATTTTACACTGCTTCGACTAGGCCGTAGGCATTTTTGTACTCTATTCTGTCTTTTTAAAAGTATCCGTATAAAATAAAGCAGCAATTGTGGAAAAACATCGTCACATTTGGAAAAAACTCATGATGATTCATTATACTCAACTATCAACGAACACTTGATTGTGCATTGTTGTTTACTGTTTGTTGACAAGTTTTTTCCACGGGTTCCTTGCTCTATCAGCCGTCATTTCTGTTGTGTGCGCTACCGAGCTCGCAGACAGGTTGCAGCACATGAAAAAATGTTTTTTACGCTGTTACCCGTACGTACTACTACGTACTCTTAACATGTTTAATTACTTGAATCTCAGAAATTTTTTTAGTGCGATAAAAAATTAGTATTTGTCTATGTAAAAACATTCATTTCATTTTCAATTGGTCATTTAAGCAAACAACGATGCATTCTTTTTATCTATTCTGGGTGACAATAATTTTCCGAAATTGCCGCTGTAATTCCAATTCCAAAGATCAAACAGATCCGGACATTCTTACACAGCTCTGGAAAAAAGTTGATGTGTGGGTATAAAATTATAATGATGCCTTAATATGTTTGTAGGAAAATCATTTCCAGAAAGGTAAAAGGGAAAGCTGCTTACGTATGTTGTTTTGTCCTTGAACTTTTAGGAAATCTTGGTGTGAAAAAATAAAAATTCCTTGAGTATCAAAACAAACGAAAACAAATACAGAAAGTACTTTTTAAGAACGATTTTAGGAACAAATAAATAGTTTCCCAATATTCAGCCCCTCACTTGTGCGTAGACGTTTGTGGAGTTGACACTAAAAGCAAACTAGAAAAAATATTCGGTTTTCACCATGAAACTTTGTCCATTATTGTTTTGCTTTCTGCTTGGCAGTTTAATATCGGTTTCCTTCGGTATTTATATATAGATTTATCATTCCGTGCATAATTTAAGGGAAAAAAGAAACCAAATTAAGTTTGCCATGAATTAATTTATCGTGTTTATAATTTAAACAGGGCAAAGTTTCGGACCGCGCTATGAGAGTTATCTGTGTGCCGCTCATCGAAATGTGACTTCCGGCTTCTTTTCCTGCAACGAGGACTGTCAGCTCTCTCACGGTGCAGATGGAGGGGCTTGTCGAGATTTGGCAAACATCAACCGTTACAACTGTATTTGTGGTAGACCAACTGGACGTAAGTTTGATCAAAACGTGAAAAGCGTGTGTCTTTTTCTTTAATTAAACTGAAACAATAATGGTGGAACCGTACATTCCTGAATGTCTTTAGTTTTACCTGCTCGCAAACAACAATGTATCGAGCCCTCAGATGGATATAAGGATTTATGCACGATGGACTGTAGATGTAATCACGGCGCACTTACAGGCCGATGCGATTATCAACTTAATGCATGCTTTTGTGAAGGATTCAATCCAACGAATGTAAAACCATACAATTCCCATGCAACTTTGCGTCGTTTTTTGTCATACAGCATTTTCTAAATTGTTTCGTTTTTTATATTTTCAGGATGGATGCCCTGCGTACAGCTTTGAACACTTCAAGATGCTTGGCCAACTCGCCTTCAAGTTAAAGGTTGGAAAAGTCGGACCCTCTTGGTTATACCAAAACCGACATTAACAAAATGTACGCGGGAATTTTTGTTGCATAACACAGAAATGATATTGTTCCGTAATTTGAAACTTTTTCGAATAAACATTCTAAGGATTAAAAAGGAACTCTCCACAAAAAACCCACAATTATTTCCCTCCTGGCATCCTTTATCACGAAAGCTCAGGTGCTAATAACATTTTTTTTCTTAAGCTCGCCACAATCGCAAAAATTTTCCCTATTTCCACTTTTCGCTGTCTCCAGCTCCCTTTGATGACAACCATTAAAACTGTGAATTATTATTGCACTTCTTTTGGAAAAACTGCAAAACCATCCTCAGAGACAAAATTTCATATCAGTATTTTCTGGCGAAACACGAAATCATTAAATTGATGAAAATGAAAGTTGCATTCTGCCTTCTCTTCTGTAAGTATTATTTCTGTGTTGTTTCATGATGTGGACTGGGAAAATACTTTTCCTTACTGTACTCACTATATCAGTATTCTATACTTGATACCCTAACGAATCCCAAAAACGTGACTAAAAGCCTGAAAAATAGGTCACATCTGCAGTATAACATCATAAACACTACCACAATTGGAAAAAACTATATACATCTACACATGGTGTGATATTAGGTTAGGTAGTATCAAATTTTACCTTTTTGAGCATAAACTTTAAACATTGCATAGGGATGGACACTACTGTGGCCTTTCTCGATCCTATCCTTCATCAAACAATGTAGTTTTGTGGAATCTCACACGATCCCTTTGTTTACATTGTTGTGAGGAGAGAAGATGTGATGGCATGGAATGAAGATTTGATCCAAGAGTTTACACAAAACAAACACACTTCCGTGCTCCGGTCTCGTTCTACCGTAGAAATGTACCTATGTAGTTTCAACATGCAACCACAACTTATTTTTTACAACCTTTATCACTCGAGATCATGAGAAAGGTCAACACTTAAAAATTAATATGTGTCATTCCCAAAAACACTTGTTTTTCAGCTTCTCATCTTACTTCCAGCACATAAACTCCTTTGTCCACTTATTACTTTTCTTGAAGCTACCTAAAATCCCATAACCATTGCTATTTACCAGGAAACTTTTTGTCATAAAAACTACGCTAAGAGAGCAGTTAAGCTTCTACCCAAAAAGGTGACCTTTTTTGTCTTCAAACCTGACAATTATGGGATTTTCCAGGGTAGCTTTCTCTTTTTTTTCCTTTGTCATCTTTTCAAATAAATATTCCGTTGTATTTTCCTACTATTCAAGGTGATAGTGATGCTCCACATGGTGGTAAAGCATAAACAAAGAATTTTTATGCATCTTAAGCTTGTATACGTCTCATTATTCATCATCCCGGAGTCCCATTTTTTTCTCCGTTCTCCAGTTTGGCCCGAGAGTTCATACTACTCTGTTCTCTCTTGTCTTTTTGTGGCTTAAAGCTTATAAAATATTTCGCAAGTCTTGGGAATTATAACTCTGCAACATTTATTGTGAGTACCTAACCAGCTCTTAGGAAATTGCTGGTCCCGTTATCGCAACACTGAAGAAAAGCATAAGAAAATTGTTGGCGATTCGCAACATTAATTTGGGCCTTATGTAGCAGCGTGATCTGGCAGAGGACAGTTTTCCATTAAAAATGAATATCTTCCCCGGCGTCGCCTTTTTGCTTTTGTGTTGGTCCTTATTAGGATTTGTGGGATTGGGTATGGTTATTTGATTACATAGTTCCTATTAATTATCGTTACTTACATACCATAAATTTACATACGACCACAAATACGGTATTTCATAAAATTATCCGTGTGTGTGTACGTTTAAAAGTTGTGCACGGGCACGACACGTAGGTGAAAATTCATGAGGAGGAAAACTACATTAGTATGGTAAACCTTGTTTGTGCTTTGAATGCGGATGGAATGTAATTTTGATCTTGTTCCGCAAATACAATAATTAGGACAGGCTGGTGGTTTCGCCAACTTCCACTGCCGCTCCGACTCCGACGCTAAACTGGTTCTGGAATGCGAAGTAGATTGTCGGATGCAACATGGTGCGGATACAGGGCGATGTGGAAACGTCACTGCTGGCGATCATAACTGCTACTGCGAGGGGCGATCGAAAAGTAAGTAAAAATAATTGAATAATAGGTTTTATAGAAACAGTAAAGGTGATATATGAAAAATGTCAGTAAAATTATAAGACATTTCGACCTTTAGACGATTTACTTCAAGCTTCATTTATTTTGAAGGCTGCATTTCTGGGAAAGGTTGGGATTTTTATTTGGTTATGGAATATAAGAATAAAGTTCAGCACAATGGAAGGCTATGCGTTCTAGTCCCGATTTCATACAAACAAAAATATTCTAGCATCGAGTTACGTGTTAGCAGCAGTTACTAGCATCTCCGTGTTAAAGATAACTTATACGTTGAGATCACTTTGCCTCGGGCGTTTTACTTTTCCTTTGTAACAACGGATTATTGTTTTTATTCGTTTTTTAATACAGGAGTACTCCAAAGATCAACACTGGAATGCAAGGAAATGACAGATGGGTTTAGGAACCTTTGTACACACGATTGTATTTGCAATCATGGAGCTGATGGAGGCCATTGTATGTGGGATCTGGGTGTTTGCTACTGTGAAAACTGGGGTCGTAATCCCAACAATGTAAGTCACCATTTTAAACGATAAGAGAACACTACAGAATTTGCAACCATTCTGGAAATTTTGACTATTTATTTGCAGTTGGGTTGTCCTGTAAAAACAGGAGCAGAGTGGCTTGCAATTGCAAAGGCCCTTTCGCAACCGACAACTGCGTAGAGGATGCCCTTCATTATAGCTACTCGAATTGATCAATGATTCTCTCAATAAATAATTCGGAAGCGAATTCTTTCGGCATGCCCGTCTTGCATGAGCGATAAATAAATTATTTGATTAAACATATTGGAAGCATTACAGATGAATCGGACTGACACGAGCCATATTGCATATTAATACACACACACAATTATCATGAAAAGAAGTAGCCATAAATTCACGAAATCTTTTTCGCGTAATGATAATCCCCAATCCTTTGAAATGATTCCCATCAACGCTTTATGTCCCCAATCGGATCATGCAGCCCAAGGTTAACTATTGTCCTCGCCACATCATCAATCATTGTTTGATTTTGAACACAATGCGATGGAGGGAACATGCCAAGTGTTATGTATGTGTGACCTAGATTTCGATTACGGGTGTGTCAACATCACACTCAAAATATAATTTATTGTCACTTAACAAAGAGAAAACGGTCGAAAAGAGGGCGGTAATAAGTGGCATGAAGCACGTATCCTTCCAAACCATGCCTATGTTTCTCTTAAGAATTCTGTAGCAGTTCTCTTCAGAACTTTTCTTAACCATAAAACTGAAATGAATTTGGCTCCAAACCCCGAAAAACGTATCACTGACCATTGTAAAGTAAATGTTGTGAAACACTAGGCCAATTCAACTATCATAAAATATGGAACAACTGCATTCATCTTTGTCTAACACAAAACGCGATGCAGAGGTTCCGGAAGCTGCAGATTTAACATACCTACATGAATGCTGATATTGTGACGTTTCAAGTATGGCGTATTGAACTAGTTCATAGTATGTGAAAATGCTATCAATTCTTTCATGGGCATCTGGGCATGTGTGTCATCTCATTATTTTTACATCAATGGCACGCTTCCATACATTTTAAACTAACTTATTAAATTATTCAAATTA
>VICI01003208.1:0-13903 GCA_019593645.1 Akabosia matsudoensis | reverse complement strand
CGTATTTTTCAAACAAAATACTGAAACTCTTTGCGTTAAATGCGTTTTTTCCTTGGAAATTTCACCGTGTTACGGTTACCAACCAGAGCCCTTTTCGAATTTTCTGACCTGAACCTTAAAGTAAACAAATAAACCTTTTGAAATTTCTCCAAAACAAAGTAAATCTTTGCCAAAAGTAAGAATGGTTTTCGAGCGATAACGACGTCGACGACGTCGTGGGTGACAAACCACGTGGAGCCCTATGTTGTAAGACAAGCACGCCAGCTGATACAAACAAAAAACAAGTGGTTTGTTACGCTCAACTCCGCGACCACGCTTTCCTTCGTGCACGTGCATTTGCGTGTTGAAATGAGATGAACAACTGTTTTTCTATCATTTTAAATGTGCCAAGTTTGAAGTTAACATTGGCAGTTATTTTTGGTAGTCAGTCAGTATATTTTGGTAAAAGATCTTCCCGTAGATTTTTAATTGAAGGGCTGCTGTGATGCTGCTGCTGTGTAGTTTTTGCTGGACGAAACTCAAGAAGGTAAGCTGCACAGTTCGGTGATTTTGTTTATTTTTATTATTTTGTTAATAAAATTAATTTAATTATGTATGTGTTTTTTATCTGTGATTATACAAAGTGGAATGAAAAAAAGGAGTCTGCCGTCTTCCCACCCTTCAGTTGAAACATGGACCACAATCCGAAACGTTGGATCTGGTCAGGACCTATGTATCCCCCAATGGGTCCTCCTCCTCCAATAATGCTGAACGCACCACCTTTTTTCCGTCCTCCTCATCCTCCACCCTTTTTTCGTTCTCCTCCTCCGCCTTACTTCGGAGGAAGACATCCGATCGATATGGCGAATCCATATGAGGACCGCCACCACCGTCCTTCACCCGATGTCGACCTGTATCACAGCCCATTTTTTATGAAACAAGTCCCACCAACTTGCCTTCCAAACTTGATAGTTCCTTCTCTACAGCCCCCTGGAATGTATTACCCATACAAAGTCGATGACTTCGAGCCACAGTACCTCCTTCTCTTCCAGTACTTGATCTCAGACGTGTTCAAAATTGACGGCAAGTCTCCGCGGACGATCCGCTCCAGCATGGACAATTTCAAAGCCTTGCCACTCAACGACCAGCTGAACCAGTTCATGTATTCTAGAACTTTAAGCATGGAGCAGGTTCGGATTCGCTGGCAGCTCGTCTACGACATTCTTCTACTCCTTCGCGTCAAGTACCCCGTCTGTGAAGGCTACGCGTTTGGCTCCCTCCTCTCCGGACTCAGCGACAGCTCCTCCGACATTGATCTTCTGATTCACTTCATCGACCAAAATCTTCCGTCGCCTGTAGACGCCCTTCAAATGGCACTCAAAGTCTTTAATATCAACGTTGTCTGCCCCCATTCAAACTCCGGCTCCAAGTTCCTGACTACTCGTCCCCTCTCCATTCGCACTGCAAGAGTGCCAATCCTCCGCCTAGTACATGAGGCTTCCTCCATCCAAGTTGACCTCTCGTTTGGAAACCGCCTTGGCGTCCAGAACAGCAAGCTCGTCGTGCTCTACACGAATCTGGACGTGCGTGTCTTCCGGTTTCTCGTTCTACTCCGATACTGGCTCAAGTTTCATAACCTGGCAGGGCCTGAAATGATTAAAAGCTATGGACTCACCATCCTCGGCCTTGTATTTCTTATGAAAAAAGGAATCATTCCGAGTGTCCACGTCCTCCAAAAGCTCAAGCAAGACCAGCGCAGGGAGCAAGCTAACTTCACCAACTTGGATGAAATTGACGGCTGGGACGCTTCCTTCTGCGACGAACCCGAGTATATTCACGCCCACTTTGTTAAGTCCTGTCCAGTTCCTCCAGATTTCCAACAGCAGCCGGCCCTGTATTTAATGAAGCTTTTGGCCGAGTTTTTTCAACTGTTCGGCAATCTTCAATTCGGTGTTGTGCTCATTTCCCCCCTCCTCGGAGAAATCGTGCTTAAATCCAATTATCTGCCCGGAAGTGAACAGTTTCTCCCCGAGGAGCTGGATAGATACAAGCTATTTTGTGAAAAGAACGCCCCTGAACAAAGAATCAAATTAAACGCCCCACTCAGTATTCAGGACCCGTTTATGTTAAACTTTAATGTGTCGAAAGGAACGCCACTTGGCTCCCTGGTAAAGTTCCAAGTTGCTTGTGTCAAAGCAGCGGAAGTATTATCCGAACAGCTGTCCTGCAAAGGTACTTCCACCAACTCCCTGTCCCTGTTGGACATCTTCCATCAGATTCCGGATAACCTCGGCTTATCGAACAAAAAAACAATTGTGGCGTTCAAAGCGGACTGGAGGAAGCGACGCTTTTTCACTGAGATTTTACGCAATTTTAACTTGAAGGAACAGCTCCAGACAGAAGTAAGGTCGAACGGAGACGCCCTTTTAAACCAGAGAAATGGCTATGTCCGGCTTCCCAAGCATTTGATTTACCTAGACCGGCTCCTTTGTAAACCTGGGACCTTAAAAAAGCTAAAAAAAACTGTGCCAAGCTCTGAATTCTTTTACACTCCGTTCGCAGCTGGAAAATTCACTGGACGGTTCTTTGAGGAGCTTCAAAAGGCGAAGATATGGACAGGTAGGGCACAGGACTGGCTCAAGATGGCGACCAAGCTGGTATCGCTTTGGAAATCATTTTTAGTTGACTTTGTTCGGGATTTTTTCGAGGTGGGGCTGAGGCTGAATCTGGATGAAGATGACATGCTCAAGACGACCAAGGTCGGAGGCCACGTGGAAATTGAGGAGCTCCTTGGAATTGAATTTGTAAGTAGTTGGAGTCCTCATGCTATAAAAGAAGTACACAAGTTTTACGAGCCGGAAGTTGGCCAAAGGCTGGCAAAAGCTTTAGATAATGTTGAGGCGATTCCGGAAGAGGAAGAAGTAGTTTATATGATGTTTGGAGTCACAATCAACTCGGAGGCGTCACAGTCACAGTTTTGGAGGGTTCGGCCACCTGTGGGTGCTGCTAATGGAGTTGAAAATCCGCTGGAGCAGGAAGGAGCTGTGACTGACCAGCTGAAAGAGAAATTTAAAATGACGGCCGGAAACGGTAAGTCGGAGGAAAAACGGGCGAAGCTAGATGCCGGGTTTCGACCATTTAAAATAAGCGTAATGGTCAAGATTTCGTCGGGTTTGGAAGATAAAGAGCAAGATAAGAAGTTGAGCTTTGCCGAGACTGGAACTGTGATGAAACCAGCGGCGAAGATTATGATCCAGGCGAGTATTTTTGTTGATTTGAAATTATTTTTCATGCTTTTTCATGAAAAGTTGTTCATGTTTAAAAAATTATAATTTTTATAATCATTTTAATAGTGTCAAGATGCAGAAGCTGATGTTGACCTTCACCTAAGCAAAATGATGGGCCTAATGCAACACAACCTTCCCGGCTACCTCCAGTTTCGTCTAAGACAGTGGCTGACACAAATTGACGGGATTCAACTGGAGGAAACGTTTTCCTCCTCAAAACAAGAGTAGGTCCGAATCGAGGATTTCTGTTTTTGGCTGACGCTTGTGGAAAACTATATTTTTAGGTTGACGTCGAACACAGCCTAAATAATTGACTGAAAATGTTTATATTTTTACACTGAATATGTAAATTATGTAATAATAAAGGAACTCCTTTTTTTAATGTCCTATCTGGTCTGGTTCAGAAAGGAAAAATGGGATTTACTGCCGTACTGAATCCGAAAACCAATAAAAGGAAAAGAAAAACAAAGAAAAAAAAATTATTCCGTCGACTCAATGAGTCATCGAGTATCGTATCATGTTTTTCTTCAAGATCACGCTGGAATCTCAAGGCTCGGCTGCAATGTCCATCGAAAGAGAAAGTAGAATAAACAAATTCGCATGGTCACTGGTAAAAGTTGTTCCAAATTCCTTCAAGGTAGGTTTACGACTCTTGACTAATATGTCTGCAATTTGTTATGTTGTACATTCCTCGTACATAAACTTTTCAGCTTCGTGTGCATTCTGAAAGAAAAATAAAAGTTAGTTTGAGCCAAGCTTTTGGGAAGAAAGCATCGTTCAAAGATTTTGTTCCAATGGCGGAGGGAAATAGAGATGGATCTCCGAGCAAGGATGTGCCCAGGTCCAAGATACCCCTTCCTACGAATTTGTACTTAGTGGGCGGCCGGGCTAATTATTTGGAGGATGTTGGTGAGCAAATTTACAAAGAAGAAAAAAAGAAAGGGAAGAGAAATGATGATTCAAGTGGGGATGACGACTCTGGCTATGGACCACCGGGAATTTTACATGAAAAGAAGAAGAAATCAAAGCGACGAGCGAGTGACGAGTTTGGAGTGTCGAGTATTGAGCTGTTGGGGCCGTCGGCGAGTTTGGAAACGGATGAAAGCGATGGCACTGGAGATTTGTTGAGCGAATCGTTGGAATTTGATGGGGAGGAAGGAGATGGTAAGGAATTTAAGCGGTATGAAGGGAAACGACTGGAGGGAAAGAAAAAAGGAAGAAAAAGGGAGCCAAGAAATAAAGACAAGGACCAGGATAGTGAAGCTGATGAGGATGGAGGTGAAATTGGGAAAAGTGGGGAGGGGAGGAGGAAAGAATTTGCCAGATACAAAGAAAGACACGGTGAAAAGGAAAAACGGCGAGGGAGGAGTAAGGGAAAGGAAAAAGTTGACGGGAAGGAAAGAAATAAGCGTCGTCCTGCATCACCCCAGGAGGAAGTGAAGGAAACCAAAGATGAAAACAAATGGGGGCGTGAGCCTGGAAAAAACCTGACTCGACGGAAACAAAGCAAAAGTAAAAGCCCTGGAGGAAGGTCAACAGGAAGGAAGGAAAAGGAACCTCCTCAAGATAAAAGCCCGAAAATGTCCCGGGAAAAACGAGGGACTGATGAAAAAGTTGAAAAATGGCGGAATGACAGCGACCGGAAGGGCAGAAAAGAAGAAAAATGGCAAAGAGTTGACGCTCAAGATAAGAAAACTGATAAGCTCAAAGTTCCGAATGATTTCTCAAGTGATGAAGACGACGAGTTTGCCGAAAGCTACAAAGATAAGAAAGGAGATAAGCAGCCTATCAAGCGCTACGACCCAAACAAAAAACCCGCTGGGGGGCCAAAACAACCTCCGGAAGCTGGCGTCACATGGGACCCAGTTGAAAAACACGACCCTGACGATGAATTTAAAAAATATCTCGCATCCAAACCGCCCAAGGCAAAACTTAGCGCCTACCCCGTGGACATGGACCCCGCAGAAATCGAGCTCAAGCGTCAAGAAGATTTAATCCGTGACTCGGCCGCTATCATGCGTCTCATGCAGCTCTGCCAGTCTGGCGACTGGTACGGTGTCGACGGCCATCTTCGCTATTTTGAAAAACGAATCCAGGCCGGAGTCACTCAAAACACGCTTCCCCTCAAAGATCTCAAAGACGATACCACCGGCTGGACACCACTCATGTACGCCGTTAAAGACAACCGGATCACACTTGCAGACAGAATACTTGACCTGGGCTGTGACGTAAATGCCACTGCCCGAGATGGCTACTCCGCCATTCACATTGCTGCCCTTCATGGGCGAGACGACACAGTTCGGTTCCTCCTCTACAAAAAAGCCGACCCTACCGTTAAAACAACCGTTAAAAACCAGAACTGTTTGCATTTGGTATGTACAAGACAGTCCGGAAAAGTTCAGAGCGTGCTTCGCGCGTTCCTGGGCGCAATGCCAGCGGAAGCTCGCCTTGAAAAGGATTCTGAAGACCAGATTCCCATTCTGATCGCTCTTCGCCACGCCCACAAAGCTGCTTGTCATGAGCTGCTTCAAGTAAATGCGGAAGCTCAGCTATCACATACTTCCGGTCCTCACAATGACACTCCACTTCACCTTGCCACCAGGAAAAAATGCATAGAAATCTGTAGATTATTCATCGATTCTGGGGCGAATGTAGACGGGGTCAACGATAAAGGTCAAACTTGCCTTCATATTGCGAGCGAGCTTGGGGACGAGAATTTATGCAAATTTTTATACCTTTGCAAGGCCAATCCCCACCTGGCCGATAAAGAAGATCGCACAGCCATCCATTTGGCGGCTATCAACGGCCACTCGAATCTTATCGAACTACTCGCCGATAAGTTCAAAGTGAGCGTGTTCGAAAGAACTCGAGATGGTTCGACGTTGATGCATATTTCTAGCTTACATGGGCATCCTGAGACGGCTATGGCACTGTTTCGGAAGGGCGTTCCACTTCAAATGCCAAATAAAAATGGCTCTCGAGCAATTCACACATCAGCCCAGTACGGCCACGCGACTATGATCAGCAAACTCATCGAAAAAGGTGAGAGAGTCAATGCCTCCACGAACGACAACTTCACAGCCCTTCACATCGCCTGCGAAGCTGTGAAACCGGAGGTTGTCGAAACATTGCTTGGAAACGGGGCTCATGTTCATATCAAAGGCGGGAAAAACCAGGAAACGCCTTTGCACATAGCTGCTAGAGTTATAGGCGGGGAGAAGTGTGCCCTGATGCTTCTAAAATCTGGAGCTAATCCGAATATAACAATGGAAAATGGGGAAACGCCCCTTCACGGTAAAAATAAACGGCATGTTTTAGAATTTTAAAAATTCCTTTAAGCTTTTTTTTTAAATTGCGGTTATATTTCACAGTTGCGGCGCGCCAAGGTCGTCTAAAAATCATCCAGCTTCTTCTAGCCGATAAGGCGAATCCCCAGCAACGCTCGAAAGACGGGGAAACGCCTCTTCATCTCGCCTGCCGATACGGTCACCTCAAAGTCGTCCAGATCCTCTTGGAACACGTCCGTCGCATGAAAAAAGAGAACGAGTGCAGTTTATACATCAACATGGTCACCGACAAGGGTGAAACAGCCCTTCACTATTCTGCCCGGCTGAACCAAGCGAAAATCCAACTGAACAAAAGTGAAGAGGACTTGCGGCGGGAGGACATTCCCCGGGATATCGTCAAGCTTCTCCTGGACGGGGGTGGATCAACCAGTCGTCAAACCAAAGAAACAAACGAAACGGCGTTTCATTACGCTTGTCGCGAGGGGAACAATGACGTCCTTAAAGAAATGCTGAGCCGCCTTAATCCCATCGAGTGTCAAAGGGCACTCAATCGTCAAAGCACGAAAGGATGGAGCCCCCTTTTAATTGCGTCTCGGAGAGGTCACACAAGAGTGGTTGAGACGCTGCTTGAGTTCCATGCGAGAGTGGATGTCTTCGACACCGAAGGCCGGTCTGGACTTCATCTCGCAGCGGAAAACGGATACCAAGAGATTTGCGGGATTCTCCTGGAGCACAAGGCGTTTATTAACGCCAAATCAAGAGTCGGCCTAACTGCATTGCACTTGGCCGCCACTAAAGGGTTTACAAAGCTTTGCTTGTTTTTAATTAACGATCATGGCGCTGCCGTGGACGCGCTCACGCTCAAGAAACAAACGCCGTTGCATCTTGCTGCAGAAGCGGGACAACTTGAAGTCTGTCGACTGCTCATGGGGCTGAAGGCGAATCCAGACGCGACCGATGACAAGGGGCAAAAGCCGATTCATCTTGCCGCCCAGAATAATCACGCAGAAGTGATCAAGTTGTTTCTCAAGCATAGCTCACAACTGGTCAACTCCTTCACAAAAGATGGTTCAACGTGTGCCCATTTGGCGGCTATGCAGGGATCTGTTGCGGTGCTCGAAGAGCTCATGAAATTCGATAAGCAAGGGGTTATCAACGCTAGGAATAGGAGTACAGACGCTACTGCATTGCAACTCGCCGCAGAAGGTAAAAAATCATGACAAAATATAGGGAAATCTGAGACGCGAATGCTTTTCACTATTTATTGCTTTATCATTATTTTCAGGTGGACACGCCGATCTTGTGAAAACTTTGCTAAATGCTGGGGCAAGTGCCAGCGATGAAAACCGACTGGGATATACATCCGCCCACTTGGCGGCCAAAAACGGTCACACGAATGTCCTCGAAGCGCTACGCCTGGCACAAAGCGACAGCATCAATCTGATCAGCCGGAAGCTGGGAATGTCGGCCCTTCACATTGCAGCGTTTTATGGGCAAACTGAGACAGTTCGAGAGCTTCTCATTAATATTCCTGCCACGTCAGTCACAGATCCTCCGCTCACACTCGCAACAGCGTTTATTAAAGAGCTTGGCACTGAGTCCGGCCTGACTGCGCTCCACATGGCGTCCTACTCCGGAGAAGAAAACGTGGTCAGGCTGCTTTTGAATTTTGAGGGAGTCCAGGTTGACGCCCCAACAGCTAATTTTGGATTCAATCCTTTGCATCTCGCCTGCCGAGGCGGCCATGTTACCGTTCTGGGACTGCTCCTGTCGAGATCCTCTGAACTCCTAGAAAGCAAAGATGCCTCTGGAAAAACTGGCCTTCACATTTCCGCCTCGATGGGACATCGAGCTATGGTTGAGGTACTTCTCGGTCAAGGCGCTGAAATTGACGCTATCGATAAGGAACTCTGGACGCCACTGATTTGTGCAGCGAAAGCAGGTCATTTGGATGTGGTTAAGTTACTCGTCGAAAGCGGCGCTAGTCCGCTGGCTAAAACGCAAAAGGGACAGAGCGCGATTTGGTTTGCAGCCGCTGAAAACCACGTCGACGTCTTGAGCTACCTCATGAAGAAAGACCACGACACGTATGGCCTCATGGAAGACAAGGATTTCGTTTATAACTTGACTGTCTGCGGAAAAAACATTGATAACGAGCCTATCGATGACTTTGTTCTGACCAGCCCCGCCCCTGTTGAAGTTGCCGCTAAGATGTCGTCATTTTTAGTGTACGTCTCCACACGGGAGAAGGAACGCGCGAAAGATCTCATCGCCGCTTCGAAGCACTGCGAAGCCATGGCAACCGAGCTGCTTGCCCTTGCGGCAGCTGCCGAAACGCCAGAAAAAATCCTCGAGTCTGTCGACAGGAAAGGAATCGAGTTCCTCGACGTCCTCATCGAAAACGAGCAAAAGGAAGTGATCGCCCACACTGTCGTCCAGCGTCATCTTCAAGAGATCTGGGTCGGTCACCTGGACTGGGCGGACTGGAAGCTTCTCCTCATGTTTTTCTCATTTGTCTTCGCGCCCCCAGTCTGGGTCACATTCTCCCTCCCGTTCGGTCCAAAATACAACAAAATCCCAATAATCAAGTTCATGTCCTACCTGACCTCCCATATTCACCTCATGATTCTCCTCTGTCTCACTTGCGTCACGCCCATCCATCCTGTTTTCCCCATTCGCACTAATCTCACGCCATATTGGTTTGAATACATGCTATTCGCTTGGCTTGGCGGCCTCCTCGTCGCAGAACTCACAAATCCCTCGGACAAATCCGGCCTAGGCTGGATCAAGGTCGCTGTCCTCTTCTTTTGCTATCTTGGACTGATTCTCCACTGCTGCGCGGCCTTCATGGACAAGGATATTTACGGCACAATATTTTATCTCCGTGACCAACTGCTTGGCTGTGGCGTCCTCCTTGCCTGCGTGCAAATTTTAGACTTTCTCTCGTTCCACTATCTTTTCGGTCCTTGGGCAATTATTATCGGGAACCTGATGAAGGACTTGGCCCGCTTTGTCGCTGTTTTGAGTATTTTCATGCTCGGCTTTTCCCTCGTCGTGAGCTCCCTCAACCACCCAATTCATCCCCGGCGAGAGCTGGCCCCAGGGGAAAAGCTTCCAAAGGCACTTACAAGCGGCTTATCAACTGGTGTTCTTGTGACGCCATTAGACGCCTTTGAACTTTTATTTTTTGCCTTGTTCGGCCTTAACAGCGCAGACGCCTTGAAAATTGAAGTCCTCGGTCAGCCTGAATGGACGATTATCTTGTTCAAGATATTCTTTGGAGTGTATCTTCTTGTAACTGTGATTGTGCTTATCAACCTGCTTATCGCGATGATGTCGGATACCTACCAGCGGATCGAGGCTCAGTCTGACATTGAGTGGAAGTACGGACTGGCCAAGTTGATTAGGGCTATGTACCGGACAACAGCGACGCCCAGCCCGCTCAATTTGTTTGTCGACTGGGGCACCTGGATTTCCCGCCAAATAAAAAAGGCGAACAAGCCCAAGCACAAACTGAAGTGGGAGCCGAAGGGGAGTCAACTTGGCTTGGACGACGATGGAGCTCCACGGAAGAGTGCCGCTGGAAGTAATACAAGCATGGGAGGAGGAGGTGGTGCTTTGGAGGGTCTAAGTGCAAAAGAAAAGTGGAGGCATTGTTTTAACAAAGTTAAGATGGAGGAAGTTCGGAAATCGCAAGTGATGCAGTTGAGTATGGCCCAGCTGACTCCAATGGCGCAACTGGCGGCGAGTCATGAAAACGTTGGAAGTGCCGTGAGTAACGATGGTCGGAATCGAATTGACACGGTGACCGATTGGGTGGTGATTGGGAAAAAGTACAGGACGTTGATGGGAAAAGAGGAGAAGGAAGAGGAGGACGATCACGAGGACAATCAAGGGAGCAAAAGAGGGCACGGAAGTAGTAGTCACATGGGTAGTTCCATGATGCAAGCTTCCAAGCAAAATTTATAATAATAAAAAATACTAATTTTAAAAAATTGTCTTATTCGGGGTATTTTGAGAAAATAAATTAAAAATATCATCAAAAGCATGAAGCTGGGTAAGTTGGATCTTGTGCAGAGTTAACCCAAATCCTCCTCGTCACCAACTCCCTCTACTTGCTCCGAAAGAGTCGCTTCCAAATCCGTTTAGAATATGAAAAGCCGTGGAAAGTCGGCATATCCCCTTCACTTGGATCCCGTTCCAGCCAGAGATCTTCCAGGTGTAAAACTCACTAGCCAAAGTCATAATGTTGTTCGCATCATGAATGATTTATAGATCAAGAAATCTTCCATTAGCGGATCACGAAGATCCTGAGAACGTCTTTAGCTACTTTTAAAAATCAGACATGAGCGGAATTTTATTTGACTTCGGTTAACATTTTATTCTATTTAAAATTCTTTGCTTGCAAAAGGTCATAGAGATGGTCACGCGTTTTCAATTCAAATACCGATTGCACAAGCATCTCATGACGCAACAGCCGGTTCCGAACGTAGGACGCTGAAAATATGATCGAATGAATGCAAATTGAAAAAAAAATTATGATCAATTTTTTAACGTACGTTAATAGGAAAGTGCGTAAAATATATAATAATCTCTAAGTTGCTCCTTGCTGTTTCTGGGGAATCACTCCGCTTGCAAACACGCGGTCAATTTCGTCCCATAAAAGCATACGTTCCAAAATAGGTTCTACCACATATTCTGGAGTATTTTTTAAGCACAGCCAGTTTATCCGCTGATCCTGGATTTCCGGTATGCTAACGGGTTCCCATCGTTTGCCATTCAGCGTGTAGCCAGGATTTCCATTTGTTGCAAAGTTGGTCCATAAACGGACGAGTGTCTTGGAAAACTTTTCGCTTTCAGATCCCACCGGAAACTGAGGAAATCTATGATGGGTGAACAAGTAGCTAAGATCATCCGAATGTGCCATTCCATGAATTTCTTTGAATCCGAGGGCAAAAGTTTCCGACCAAATTCCTTTGAATCCCAGCATAGCTGCGTAGACTGGAGCATGCTGCCCATGCATTAACGCTGTAAGCCTAGTTGTCTTGGCAAAAATTCCGTCTGTGTACATGTCCGTCAGGTTCATTAAAGTGTCTCGACTCACAGGCCGGTCGCCAAAGTAAAATTGACGCAATCGACTTGCCGCCCAGGTTTTCACTTCGGCGCTAATAGAAGGCTTGTTAAAGTAAAATACTGAGGCAACCGCGTTATCCCAGTCGTCATTAAATGCAGCAGTCATTTCTGGGGATGCCAAAACCACAAGAGCGTTGATGAAAAGGCCTTCAACGTTGTTGAAAGTGATGATTAGCGGCACTTTGGCAAACCTTGCTTGCTCATAGTGCACAATTGGAGGGTCTTGTATAAATGCAGGATTATCCGATGCGTTCATCTTTTCAAGGACCGGGCCAAACCTATTCAGCGTTTCAACTACCGATTTCTACAAAAAAAAAAAAAAAAACCAATGCCCGTTATCAGCTTCGCAATGCTTAATTCTTGCGTTGTAACGTTTTATTCTGCTTTGTATTTCTGGATTCTTACCCGCGTATCTATTTTAACAATGTCTTCAGCAGGTTTTTTCTGCAAACATTCCAAAATGGCCTGGCTTGAGGTGGTATCAGGACACCCCAATTTTTCCGCCAACACGACGGCTGTCTCTCGTGGCGATTCAATAAACGGCCATCGATCAAGGGCCGTTCCACTTTGTTGAATAGCTTGCTGGAAAAGTCCAGCACTTAGTGGTGACACTACATGAAGACTAGTTGATGCACTTCCAGCGCTTTCTCCAAACAAAGTTATTTTGTCTGGAGCTCCTCCAAAATATCGGATATTCTCATGAACCCACCGCAGGGCAAGTACCTGATCTTTCATCCCATTATTTCCAGGAATGACTTCATCTTGTGTCGTCAAAAATCCCAAACTGGCTACCCGATAACTGATAGTGACGAAGACAACAGGTTGGTCGAGAAGAAACTCGGGGCCATATTCGTAGAAGCGGATTTGGAATCCGCCACCATGAATAAATTCCATGACAGGAAGATTACCTGGTGCCGAAGGATCCGGCGTGAACACGTTAAGATAAAGGCAGTCTTCATCGCCTTGTACTATTCCTTCGCTGACGTTGAACTGTAGACACTTAGGCTTGTATTCAGTTGCGTCATAAATTCCCTCCCATGTCGGGGGTGGACCTTTGGCAGGCTTTTCATACAAATGAATTCTTTTTAAGGCAAGATATGAATAAATTATTTTATCTTGTTTCTTCTGGTAAAACTACCTGGAAGCGAGCTGGCGGTTGAGCAAATGGTATTCCCATAAAACCATAAAATACTTTACCCTCCCTGGACACTAACTGCTTTCCTTGAACCTTTCCTTGTGGAAGTGATACAATCGTTTTTGCAGCACAATTTTCGCTGTATCCATGGTAAATATTTCCATTCAAAATTATCAAAATGAAAAGTTTCCGAAGAACTGCCATAGTGAAAAAGGATTTTGCACAACCAGGCCATTCACATGCAAAATACGATCAACCGTGTCCACCTTCCAGCACAATTTGTGGTGTTGACACGTGTGGGTGATGATTTGACTCGGTAACCTCTGCGTACACTCCACAGAATTAAGATATGCATCAAATATACAATGTAGCCTTTTGTACTCCAAAACAAATAAAAATCTCCTCACATAATTACTAGTGTTGAGTGCCAAGAATGTAAAAAGTAAATAAAATAGAACTAAATTATATTCAGCCCGTTCAATTAAAACGTATTTATCTCATTACGCGACCATGAAATGTAGTGATGAACAAAAACCCTCTGCTCTATTATTTCAACTTTTGCGTGACCAATATCTATAAAAATGCATCATTATCTTTTTTCACACAAAAGTACATGGATTGTCCAGAAATTTGAAAAAAAAAACTGAAATCACGCACGCAAAACATTTTTATTTGGGTGCAGTTAGTAGCATATTATACTTATGCCGTGCCTATTGAATTTCAAGAATTTGGACAAACACATTTGAGCCTTACTTTGTTTGCTTAAAAACGAATATATGTAACGAGCTGTGAGAAAAAAATGTTCTACTTCAAATATTTAGGATTCGAAGTCGACGCCAAGTGTGTCAGAGTATATTTCGAACGTCGAAGGGACAAGCGTAGTGTATTTTGGGGATAAGTGAAAATCCCCTTGAAATACTTGGAAACCAAGTACGCTATGCTTTAAAGTGCACAAATTTTCTAATGACCAGTGCAAAGTCTCTCATTCTTTTTACTGTACTGTCGGTGGAATCATAACTTTTGACCTGAGATGCGACTCGTCTTGGTACATTTTAAGAAAAAAAAATGATGGCAGCGTAGTG
>VICI01003207.1:0-13903 GCA_019593645.1 Akabosia matsudoensis | reverse complement strand
AAAGGCAAAAATCCGAAACAGAGGGAAATTTGATTGAAATGGTTAGGGAAATGGAGGGTTTGTTGAGTGAAAAACGAGCAGAAATTGACAGACTCGAAGAGGGCTTGAAGAAAGCAAAAGAACTGGAAGCTCTTAGGGAACATGATATGGAAAAAATGGAGGAATCATGGAGGGAAATGGAGAGAAAAGAAAAAGAAGCGAGATCTGAGCTGGAGAAGAATGATAAGCAAAGCGAGCGATTGAAATCCGAAGTGAATTCGCTGTTTAAACAGGTGGAAACCATTAAAATTGAATTTACAAGTTTGAAATTTGTTTTCATGGTTGATTTATATTTTTTCAATACTTTTTTTCGCAGGTTGTCGACCTTAAACAGGAAAACATGGACTTAAAAACGGGCCTGGAACAGGCCCTGGAGAAAGGGGAGCGATACAAAGACATGTAAAATAAAAATATATACATTTTTTTCTGTTAGTAAAAATGTTTCATCGTCAAATTTGCAATTTTAAAAAATAATGTCAACTTTTTAAAAATGTTTTTGCAGGAACTTCACCCTGACTGGGCAAATTGCAGAGTTGCAGCGTAAGCGGGCTCCAACGAGTCCGCCAGAGGAAATGAGCTCCAGCTTTTCCTTTAAAAATGAGTCAGTCTCCAGTAAAGATTCTATTTAATTCGAATTATTCGCAATTTTCGTGTTAGTCCGGTGTTAGATCGATTGTACTGTCTTGTTTTCTATTGTTAATGTATCCTTGACTTGACTGCATTTAATCCATTCCTGTAAACAATAAATAAATAACAAATTGTAAAATCCTTGATATTGTGTTGACTATTGAGTTACAAATTTTCTTTACAAAATTCATACGAATTTCATGAAAATGTCCTACAAACTTCATAAACATTTCCTGCAAACTTCGTAAAAGTTTCCTACGCCTTTCCAAAAAATTTCTTACAAATTTTCTACAAGTTTCCTACATCTTCCCAACAAATCTCCTTCATCTTTCCTACAATTTTTTTTTTCATCGTTCCTACAAATTTCCTAAGTCTTTCCAACAAATTTTCTAAATCTTTCCTACAAATTCCCCAACTCCTTTCAACAAATTTCCTCATATTTCCTTACCGCAAACTCTGATCGTATCCTTTCCCCCTTTGCTTTTCAGCCTCAATCACACTCTCCTCGAGCATCGGGAGGATAACGTCCCTCAAGAACCTCCTCCCGTTGAGCTCCCCATTCTGCAGATTAGTACTTCCCGCGATTCTACTGACTAGCTCGAAAATTTGCTTGCTTTGCAACCGGGTACAGCTTGTGAACAGCTCATCAAAGCTTTCTCGAACAATTTGACGGCGAAGCTGGTTGCCCTGAGAAGGACCGCTGGCGACCAGGATGCAATAAACAATGCTGTTTATACAGGGAGCAATCTGAGGGGATCTTTCGAAGACTCCAGTCGAGGCGAGCATGTAGCAGCGGAGAATTCCAGGCAACAGCCGGATAATAAGGGTACCTGCACCAAGTTTCCGTAAATTTGAAACGGTAGAGATAAAGTTGCCGCTGGCCTTTGTGTCTGTGACGCACACACCCGTGCACACGTACTTCGGAAGAATTGTTTTGAGGACAACTTCAACTTGATTGTTTTCGCTATAGTTATAAATTGTCTGCAAAAATACAATCGCAATTTTTTAAAACAAATTTCATCAAATTCACAAATTATATCTACGAATTTCATCAGATTTACAAATTTTCACAAATTCAAATTTCATAAAAAAACATCCGTACCAGTGGAGGATACTCGATAAGCTGTGACTCCTGCGGAAAGCCGATCATCGACAAGATAACAATATCACGGAGCTTCCTTGTCAAATAGTCATCTGATGTCGTTCCCAGAGCGTTGACAACCACCATGAATAGATCGAACAAATTTGTCTCGAGCGCAGCTAAAATGGGAGCCGGCGCTTGGGCCATGGCTCCGACTGGCGTTCTAATAAGCTCGTCCAGAAGGCGATTCATCACATTCTGGTTCATTCCTTTAACGTAGGTCAACTTGCTCGGAATGTGCTTGAGTAGAAGCGTCGCGCTGGTCACGATTGAGGAAATTTGTTCGTTGTCCTTTTGAGCCTTCCCGGCAATCGGAGTTGTTGCCACCTTGGCCAGACTTATCACAGGATCAAGCAAAACCGGATCTGGCTTGTCGACGTAGTAATTTAAGCAAAAGTGAGTAATGAGGTCGGTGTACGAGGTGCTTTTGAAGTTTGGGAGGATCCTGGCTGTGAGCTTTTCCGGAAGGGAGCAGTTGACGGCGACGTGGCGGAGCCAGACTTGAACGAGCATCCGCTCGGTAAGGCTGCCGACAAAGAACTCATCAAACTCGAACAGGCGGAGGAGGAAGTACTCCCCCACGTAGGGGCTAGTGTGTTGCGACAGTGCGAACTTTTCAAAGCGAGCCTTGAATTCGTTGCTATTTCGAGGAAAGAGTTTGAGAAGAAGAGTCACGTCGGCGGCGAGAGAAGCGGAAGGCTCAATATCGGTACCGTGACTCTTGGGGGAGTTTAGAATGGCGACTGAAGAGAGGTAGGAAAAGATCCGGTCAGCAAACTGGGAGTAGATTGCCAATCCCTCCGGGTTTTGCGAAGGAGGGAGGAAATTTGTCGAGTTTATGAGCCAGGAAGTGATGGAGCAGAGTGCATTGCAGATTCTGACCACGGACGACTTGTGGGAGGAGGAGATCCACATGCTGAGATTGGCGCTGAAGAGGACCTCCCTCGAGAGAGAGATGGAGGAGGTGAATGGAGGGGTATGACTGGGAAGGAGATTGAGTAGGGCGAGGTAGTCTTTGGCAAATTCCTGGCGGTGTTCTTCGTGGGGATCTAGTGTCGAGGAGGAAGAGGCAGAGTAAGAAAGAAGCTCGTCTACGGTTTTGGTAAATCCTGAGGAGATCGTGGGTGGGAGAGGAATGCTCCGCCGGAGGAGGACTATGAGGAGAACAGCATACGCTCGGAACTTTTGTTTGTAACGGTTTGGAGCGGACTTCCAATTGTCTACATTGATAACGCCAAGAAGCCGTTCAACCTAATGAAAAAATTTGTTTCTTAGAAAATTTTATGAAAATTTGCTGGTGAATTTATTAAAAAAATACATACGGCTTACCATGTGGATAGCGTCGCCATTAGACTCGACGACACTGGCGATAACAATGAATAGCGTGGCAACCCGATTGATTCCTGTTTCATTGAAGCCACTAGCAGACCTGAGCTTAATGCCGAGGGTTGACTTAAGGCGGTTTAGGTCTTTTGAAGGAGCTTTGCTGCAGAACATGGCAACCATGAAGACAAACTCCATGAAAAGGTCGTTGCTCGATCCCAGTGGAATAGAGTCTGCAACCGATTTCGAGGATGGGCGGACGCAGGCCAGGTCGTCTTCTTGGGCAGATGTTGAAGCCAACTTGATGGCCACACAGTCACGGATTTTCTCCACAAAATCAAACCAAGCCTGGACTGAATTGTAGGAAGCTGTATTTGCTAGAAATTATATAAAACAAAAACAAAGTTTTCATAAATTTGACTATATCAAAAATAAAAACGTGTGGAAGTTTGCGGTCACATACAAAGCGGCACAGACTTCTCAATATTTTTGGACCAGTACTCCCAAAAATAAGCAATGATTCGTTCAGTGCCTCCCCAATACTGAAAAAAATTTATTGCCAGCTTAATCATGTCCCCGGGCTTGCCTCCCTTATCCTTCCACTCCTCCACAGCCTTTTGCGCAAACTCCAGCCCGTTATTTTTGTAAGCGCCACTTTCCGCCAGCGCCTTTCCTGGAGAATGCTCGCCGGTTTGGGTGTAGTCCCCAATACAAGCCAAATTTGATGTGAGCCAGATTCGAAAGTAAATGTTTTCAAATTTGTTCGTCATCACATTCGAATACAACTTCCAAAATGAGTTCTGAAAAAAAGAAACCAAACACATTACAAATTTATTTACCAAACAATCCCGCGCAAACTTTCAAAATAGAGAAGTATGATTATGTTTACCTTTTGAAGTGAATCTGATTGAAAATTTTCAATTAAAATCTTCAGCATTGTCCAAATTTCCTTAACGCAGCAGCAATTAAAAGGTTGCTTATCAAAGTACGACTCGTTAGTACCAACAGTTAAGAAGACAAATTGCGCCAGTTCGATAAGATCCTCCAGGATCCACCTCTGAATGTCTTCGGAGCCGCCAAATATGATGAAGATGTACCAGCGGAGCTCCAGTTGCAAATGGAAAAAATGGAATGTGGCTGAGGTGCTCTCGGCGTTCTCTGTTTTAACGCCAGAGTAATTCCGGAGTGGCGTCGACCACTGCTTCACCGGCAACACACATTTTTTCACCTTATCAAACAAAATCCGGAGCTTATCAGACTGCCAGAGGATTTGGTAGTTGCCTTGACAACGGGTTATCACGGATAAAAACTGAAGGACATTCATTCTCAGTCCCCATGGTGACTTGGAGTCGTCCGAAGAGTTGAATGAGACCAGGTCGGACGCCAGGAAAGTGTGGCTCTGTTCGGAAAGTAGCTCCAGGCAAAGAATCTCTTTGACGCACAGCTGGATAAACTTTTTCACTTGAGCAGGCTCGTAGGGATCCAGGAGGTGGCCAAATAATCGGACGAGTTTCAGTGGAATCACCTCCTGGGAGGGATACTTCAACTTGATCACAGAAACAACTTGATTACGACAGAAGAGTCCGTCCGGACTGAAGGTTGTGTCGGTCAGGCGTGAAGGACCCTTGCAGGAAAGTGCCAAGACACTACCAAAATCTGGAGGAAACATGGTGACATTGTTTAATCAATTGAAATCTTAATTTCAATTTAATTGTTACGGCAAATGGAAGAAACTAAGGATTAATACCTGTAATTGTACTTGTGTCTAGACACTCGCCCAAACCAAACACAGGCGACACCGGAGGAGTTTCCGAGTCCATCACGTCGTCGTAATTACTACGATCGGCCATTTTTAATTGACATTTTACACTATCCTCATGCTTAAAAAGAAAACTGTTACTTAATCAAAATTTCGAGCAAACTTGGAAAGTTTAGTTTGAGTAGAATAGAATAATGGTTTGGATTTGCAAGCAAGTTGTATTTTATAAAGGCGCCTTTGTTTTGCTTTTGTTCGCGGGCTATCAATATTTGAAATTGAGCTGTCAATGGTGCATCTGGAGGTGCACTGCGTATGTAAATGTGAAGCTTAATGATAGGCAAAATCATGGCATCCAATTGAAGCTAGACTAGACTTGCTAGTAGTATGTATATGTACTATAATTTCATCAAAGTTATAAATTTCGTCAATTTTACAAATTTCATGAAATTGCACATGTGGCATGTCATGTTAACTCAAAATTTCCAATGTTGCTATGGATTTTATACTCTTTTCTTGTAAATATTAATTGAAATGGGAGAAATGAAGGAAATACCCGATTCCAGGAGCGACTTCCGGTTGTACTTTTTTTTACCATTGTTGCCATACATGTTGATTTTATTTTCATCCAACCGCGCTTGAGTAAAGTTTAGATTCGATAAAACTATGTCTCACAGAGTTTTCGGACATGAACATACTATTCCAGTATTTCGGATCTATTTCTATGACATGATAACCTAAAATTTCTAAATGCCTGCGGCGCAGCTTCATTTGTCCTCGAAGTTGTCGAACGCTACGCGTGAATGCAGAGGGCGTCAGAAGTAATACTGCTACTTTTTTTGAAACACGGTCGCCTGAGTTTTGAGAGTTTTGATTCTGACCGCGAAGTTTCGATAAGAAACCTTTCGACGAGTTTTTCTTTCGAATAGGCCGACTCTTTTCGTCAAATTCAATGAGAAAATCTGTAGGAAAAAGAAAATAAACAAATTTAACAAACAAAGCAACTAAAGTATTCCAGAAGACTGGAAAAGTTTCAAGCATGGAAATAACTTCGAATTTCAAATAAAATTAAGCATGGAAAACTTGCCTAAATAGTAATAGTACGGCGAAATTAAATTAGCCTGAACTGCGCTCGCGTCCCCAACGACTTGGCCTAAAACTTTACGAACTTCATCGTGTAGATAAGTTTCCTGGAATTTGTCTGGAGAAAACAAAAAAAAATACAAATTTGGAACAAATGTACTTAAACTGGAACGAATGGTTAAGTTTTAATTACTACAACGTACGCATTGCGAGCATTTCTTCGCAAAACTTGGCATGAAACCAAGGAAGGTTCACGTGGGGCATGTCAATACAAACAGCCCTGTTGAGCTCCATCATCGCCTGGCGGAGTCGCAACGGATAATGCGTCGACTTGAATGATGTCGACAGCTCGCCGTCAAGCTGGTCGAGGAACTCCACCGAAAATATATTCTGGACTAGCTCCTCCGGCAAGCTTTTATAGTGACATAGAGCCAGTCCCGCTTGGAGTACTCCCAAAAATGTCAGCTTTTCCCAGTCTCTGAAAGAAAACAATCCCTTCAAAAATATAAACTTCCCGCGATTTTGAAATTTAATTACAAGAAGCAACCAACTTCTTACTTTCTTAAAATTTCTCCACAGTATTTATAAATATCTCCGTCCCCCTCTGGCTCCCATCCTACGCAGAACGACAGCGTCACGTATTTCTCAATCAGTTCTGGACTCACTGGCACCGTTCCCTCCCCCTCCCCCATGATCCTCCACAGATAACTCTCAATTTTCCTTGTCGCTTCTGGATAATTGTTCAATCCGTTGAGCAAATGCTGGGCGAGGTCTTTAAACGACCTGGCGTCATCAATGTCACTCTGTAAAATCCGTTCCATTGTTGCGTCCAAGACTGGCGACTCTCCTTTGATTTTCCTCGTGACGAGGGCACTCTTGTGGATCGCAAGTAAATCCGGAAAGCTTATCTTTTCCTTCATCCCTCCTCCCTCCATTAAAATTTTCGAGCACTGTTCCTCCAAAATGGAGGATGTTTCGAGAATTCTGTCGTAGTACATTGGATTCTGGCGTTTTCCGTAAAACAAGTGCATCAGCACCGACTCCAGACCTCTGGACAGTGCCACAAGGTCTCCAGGCTGGAACTGAGGTGCAAAGTCGTCAATCAGACGGATTGTCGAAAGATCATTAAAAACTTGATCGGACAACGAGGCACAACCAAGGAGAAACGTAAACGCCCGCGAAAAGTCGCCAGGCTGGAGGAGACAAGGCTGACTTTGAGATTTGTAATTGTCCATAAGAAAATGGAGGTACTTCTTGGTCGTCCACTCAAACTGACGATGTCTGTAGGTAAAACTCATGCTGTAGATAAAGTTGAGATAGTCCCGGCTTAGCTTGAGAATCCGGCGATCTAGCGATTTGGCGGCGTAGCTGTCGTCCACCCAGGCGGCTGCCTTGCTCCAGAATAAATTGTGAACTTTGACGTCCCCCGAGCGTGACCAGCGGAGAATCCCGCAGAGGATACCAGGCGCAAGTTGGAAGCTGTGATGGCTGAGGTATTCTTTTAACATGGCCGTGAGCTGGCTTCGCTGCTGGGTTGACTTCAAATGGGGGGCGATATTGGCTAAAAGGTCGAGGCGAGGGAGGTTCGCATTGGATATCCCTTCCTGGACGGTTCTCATCATTTTGGTGACAAGGGCGTCCACGAGACCATATGGATGGAGGAAACCCAGCTCGAGAAACTTTTGAAGGGAGAGGAGATCCATGAGTTGCATTGTTTCCACCCGGGGAATCAGTAGCTCCCCGATTTTTTCAAATACTTGGCGGGATTCCGTGCCAATTCCACGGCAGGCCATAAGCAGAAGAAAACTCTTGCAGAGGGTCACCGTTTCCCAGGTCTCCTCCGGGGAGGAGTCAATTAAGTACGCTATTCTTGTCCGGAACTTGTCTACAATTAAACTAGACACGATTCGCAACGTATTTCGGAGGGAAATGGCGACAAGTCTGACCTCAATGTCGGTTGACATTGATTCCACGTAGGACTCCAAGAGAGGGTAAAATTTGGAGGTAATGAACATTCCGTACAAGCTTTCTGAACGCATGCAAACGCAAAGTCTCGAGATGGAGGGAAGGGAGAGGGAGTTGACACGGAGGAGGATTTCCTCCATGAATTTTTGACACTCGGCGCTTTTTATTCCAAAGTTCATTCGTTTCAAGCACAAAAGGCTGGCCAGGAGAGGCTCGTCTTCGAGACTTTCACAGTTGGAGACAATCGGCTGGACAATTTTCTCAATGAAAATCGGCGAGTTTGAGACCTTCTCGATAAAGGAAGGCTTGTCGAAAAAATCCCGCTCAGGGTCAAAGTTGGAGGAGATCTTGAAGAGGAGCTTTTGAAGGTCCCAGATTGTGACTAAAGCTTGACTAGAGATTTTCAGGAGCTCCTGGGTCTTGTCAGGATGACATTTTTCAAAGTCTTGGACAATGTCAAACACTTGCTGAATGCTGGCTGCTTCATAAAGTCGCTCGAGATAAGATCTAACCTCCTCAGATTCCTCGAGAGGATACAGTTTCAGTCTCAAATGTGAGAGCTCATCGTCCCCGCCAACTTCATTTTCGATTGACTGGTCGAAAGACACCTCGTCGAGGTCGGCGGTGTCCAAAACACTCGCAATACCTCCGTCCTCTTCGTGGGTGTCGACAGGTGTTGAAAAAACAGCAGGTGACGCCGACAACTGGCGTTTTGTAAAGTCATTCTTGAAGCTGTGGCCATGACGATCCTCAGTTTTAAACGGTTGCCTTGACAACCAACGTTTTTCTGAGTCGGCAAAGGTTACAAATAAATGTCGGAGCTGTGAATAGGACGAGTCTTGACGAAACAGTCGTTTCAGTAGAGAATAGTGACGGGTTGACTTCATTAGTGAACTCATTTTGACATCACTTTAAACTTATCACAATAAAACTACTTCTTTAACATGTCGCTAGCAAGAGTATCCATTTTTGGTTGAACTTGAACTGTAATTGAGATGAGATAAGTCAAGTCATTTACCTTACAAAATCTTTGTTCAAGTTAAACTAATTGATTAATTAAAGTCAAGCCCTTACCTCATTTTTTCATGCATTCCATCCATTCCCTTTCAAGCACGCACATGTATTTCGTCCTTTTCTCATCGTAATCAATCCTGCTGCTGAAACTGCTGATGAAATTGTTCAGATTTACTTCCCGCCTATAAAAGTATCACAGTCTCAATGTACCCCGTAAACAAAAACTCGAGGCTCGAGCTTTGTTGTCAGCTGTCAATGCTTTTGATTGAAGCACATTTTTAAAGCACTCGCTTCTGTTGACAGTTGAAGGAGATCAGATGGAGCCTGGACAACGTCGTCGGGGGCGTGGAAGGGGGAGGGTTTACCCGCAAGATCCAGAGGTAAGTGGGCACTAATCAGGAAACGAAAAGAGAAGTTATTTTTAAGATAAAGTTGCAATTGTTTTGGGAGAACAGCCTCAGCCACAACCAGGGCCAAGTCGAGGACGAGGAAGAGGAGCCTCTAGGACAATAAGCGCTGACCCATCTCCAATTAGTCTTCCTGAGAATCCTGCTGATGATGACTTCATCGCGGCGTTTAGGAGATTACACCCTCAACTTGGCGGTGGTGGGATGGATAGAGGTAAAGATACGTGGCGCGTTGCAACCATGAGCGTTCCATCGACATCGGAAGACTCTGGGTTTGTGTCACAAAGGTCTGGAATACTCTCTCAAGTTGAAACGCGTCAACCAAGTCCGACTGTCCCAAACGTCGAGTCGATTGCAATCGTAAAACGCGGCGAGAGGGGGAGACCGTAAGTTCAATCAAATCAATGAATTAATCAAAACGTTGGAAAACGATACAACAAAAATTGCGTTTTATAAAAATAGTGTTACTGTGGCGACAAACTATCTGCGCCTGTCATTAAAGAAAAACATGGGAATATACGAGTATCACGTGGACTTTGAGCCTGACCTTGACTCAAGAAAAGCCAAGAAAATACTGATCAGTTCGCTTGCCGACGAAATTGGAAACACTTGGAACTTTGACGGCTCCAAGTTATACCTTGCCACCCAGCTGGCTCAGACAAGTGTTCAGTTTTCACTCCCCCATCCATTCGTCCCAGAGGACATCATAGCTGTCAAGATCAAATTCGTCAAGGAGAATTCCCTGGCCGACTGTGCTCATTTTTATAACGTTCTCTTTCGTCGAATCATGACTATTTTAGGGATGGTCGAGATGAAGCGTAATTTTTATGATTATCGAGCAGTCCACGAGCTTCCTCGTCACAAGTAAAAACAATTTTTTAAGGTGCGTTCAAGTTAGTTAATTGGGAACAAAAATTAATTTTAAAATTACTAAAAGATTAGAAATATGGCCGGGCTTTGTGACTGCCATTGACGAATACGAAGGTGGGCTGATGTTATGTTGCGACTCGACATTTCGCGTTCGACGAACGGAAACTGTTCTGGAAATTTTGTAAGAATTTTTAATATATTTTTTTTTCGTAATGCAATATATTGTAGTCTTAGTTCGGCAATTGATTTGACTTTGATTTATTGTTTTTGCTAGAGAAAGGTTTCATACGGATGATCGACCTGTGAGCCAAGTGAAACAAGCCTTCACCAGCTACATGCTCGGGAAAATTGTGATGACCAAATATAATCTCAACTTTAGAGTGGACGATATCGCGTGGAATCTTAATCCGAAGTGTACCTTTACAACAAAAAGAGGTGAAGAGTTGACCTACATTGAGTACTACGCCAGAGCGTACCAGCTACAAATCCAAAATTTAAATCAACCTCTGCTCGTCCATCGGCCGAAACCTTTGCGGAACAGGGTAAAAAAATACGTGTAAAAATAACTGATTTTACAGAGAGGATTTCTTTTTCATTTGAAAACTTTGTTGGCGGTTTTTTCGTAGGAAGTTTTACCCGTGATAAACCTCATTCCAGAGCTATGCTATGTAACTGGGATGGATGCAGACATAACGTCCCAGTATACGGTCATGCGTGATATGGCTCAGTTTACTAAACTGACTCCAGCAGATAGGGAGTTTGCTTTGCAACAGTTTGCAAGGAACGTGAATGGTTCGTAGAGGAAGATTTCCAGCATAAGAAATGTGTTCGATGGAAACTATCCTAGTTTTTCTGTTTGTTTTGTTTGTTAGAAAATGATGATGCTAAATTGGTGCTAAGCAGATGGGGACTGAGCCTGGATGACGCTTCGGTGAAGATCGAAGGAAGGGTACTAACTATTCCTACAGTTACTTTAAAACCAGGCATCGAATTTACTCCTGACAGTGCTAACTTTAACGAAGTTGTGATGAAGAATAGTGTTTACACGCCGGTAATATGCGTAAAACTTTTGTAATAATTATTAATAATTAAACAATTAGCGTGTAGTACTTGAGCCAAATAATAATCTTTATTTTGTGTCTAGATAAGTGTAACAACGTGGCAAATATATTTCGCAGACTGTGACCGACCAAAGGCCATGTCGTTTGTTGAAGCTTACCAACATGTCAGCCGTGCGTTTGGGATTTCAGTGGCCTTCTCTCAAAACCAAGCGTTTCCGGTAGGCCGAGGCAATCTCCAAGACTTTCGGAAAGCACTTGAGCGGCATCTCAACCCAAAGGCGCAGTTTATTGTTTGCATAATCCCCAGTCAGAGAGACGACGTGTACGCAGCCATCAAACAGATTTGTACGACAAACGTTCCTATTCCCTCCCAAGTCATCTTATCGAAGACCTTGGCGAGTGAGAAAAAATTTCGAGCCGTTGTACAGAAAATTGCGCTCCAGATTAATTGTAAAATTGGAGGAGCCTTGTGGGTCATCAGAATTCCATTGGTAGTCTATTTGAAGAAATAAATACGGTAAACATATAAACATTAATCGTAACGTCTCGCAAATTCACAGCCCGAGAAGATTTTATTCCTGGGAATGGACGTTTATCATGACCCTCGCCGGAGAAACTCGTCCGTCACCGGGATCGTTGCGTCGCTGAATTCGACCTTTACCAAGTACTACTCAAGAGTTATCTTTCAAAGTCGTCACCAGGAAACGGTTAACTCGATGGTGCCCATTTTGACTGATTTATTTGTGGCGTTCGCTGAAGTAAACACCAGTGCACAGCGCTTTTTTGCTAGCAATTTCACTTTACATCAATTACAACGATGTTGTTTACATGTTGTTTTTTTCTTTAGGAAAATAACGGCTGTTTTCCCGACAGAGTTATAGTCTGGAGGGATGGAGTGGGCGACGGACAGTTGTACTTCACGAAAGAACATGAAGTAGCACAAGTTACTCAAGCTATGGAGCTAATGTCGATCAGGCCCAAGTTTACGTTTTGCGTTGTCCAGAAGAGAATTAACGCCAGGCTTTTTCTACAAGTACATAAAAACTTGTGCTAATCAAGGCTGTTTTTACGAAATTATATGCGAAGTGGTAAAATTGTGCGTTTTCGTTTGACAGGGAAGGCATGGGCCAACGATGAACCCAGAACCAGGGACAGTTGTAGATCATACCATTACGAGAAAATGTTTTTACGATTTTTTCCTCGTTTCTCAGCTCGTTCGAGATGTAAAGCCTATATGTAATTTTTTAAAATTATTTTATATGTAGTAAATACACGTCATTAATAGAGATTTCCGGCTTTTTAGGGAACCGTTTCGCCTACACATTTTGTAGTCCTAGAGGATAACTCTTCGATTCCCCCAGATCTGATCCAAAAGTTTGCGTTTGCAACGACCTTCATGTACTACAACTGGCCTGGGAGTGTGAGGGTGCCTGCCATGTGCCAGGTAACAAAACTATTCGGACATTTATTATTTAATGCAAATATATGTAGAAGCTAAATTTGTTGGACTGGTTTTCTTTTGAAGTACGCGCACAAACTGGCGAGTCTGGTCGGACAGCACACCCACGCTGAACCAGCGATGGAGCTAGCCAAAAATTTGTACTACTTGTGAATGGATCGAAGTATTAAATTTAATAGAGTTTTAATATTTTTATGTAAGATAAATAAATTATTTAACGTTCATTAACAATTTTTTTACGGAATGACATGAAATTTATGGAAAATTCAACTGCAATTAAAAAGTTTAAAGCTAGCGATCAGTAAACACCATGACCGGTCAACAATATTTTTATTTTCTTCCGTTTTTCATCCTTTTGTTGTTTTTTTCCGATTCGACATCAACCTTAAAAACTGAAATCGTTTGTTTCAACTCGATACGTTTTGTGATATTAATCTTTTGCTCGATAAGAGCCTTCAGGCATCTACGCTCACTGAAATACTCCATAAAGTTTGCAGATTTCTTTTGGGTCACATAAATGATAAACTAAAAAATGGAATTTCATTTGCATGTGCATCGCTGTAATTTCGTTTTGGCACAGTAAAAAACACTTTCAAATAGCTTTCCGCCAGTGTCGAGCTTGAATGGAATGTTTTGCCATGTGATTGGTTTGTAGATAATCATATTGTCGAATCGCTTCTGTTTCAAGGCTTTCTCAATTACTGAGATTCTAGATGATCAAACTCAACACTCCTGAGAGAATTTTATTATTCTTGAAGATATTACAAGCAAACTGAAGAGGTGGAGCCTAATCCTATCTATTCGAAAGAAACCCCATTGATTAAACTCCACCCTCATAGCGCCCAGGTTGCCATCACAAACAGTTACGTTGGAGAAATGTTGGATTGGGGAATGGAATGAATTGATGTTGAGATTCATGAATGGGATTAAAATTGTTCTTTTAAGGGTGTCTATTTAACTTATGTGCTTTTTTTTTCTTTTATCTATGCCCCCGAAGAAACACCCGAGGGCCCTCCGAATTTAGCCAAAATTCATCTATGCAAGCATTATGCAATTAATTAGAGTATGGAGGAAAGTACACGAGCGCTTATTTGTTTTTTTGCCCTTATGCAAGTATTAATTTACTTCTCATTCAAATCATGCGTGTATCCAGTACTG
>VICI01003206.1:0-13920 GCA_019593645.1 Akabosia matsudoensis | reverse complement strand
GTACCTTTTGGCCAATTTCCACCAAACTTAGCAGAGGGATACTTTGGACCCTAAGAAAGATCCCTATTGATTTTGAGCCAAATTGGTTGACCTTAAGGGCCAGGGTCAAGGGTAAACTTTTTCTTTTATATTTTGATATGCCATGCGAGGTATCATTTGAAAGCCCTTATTGAGAACAGACTAACGGTGTCGTTGTTTTGAATTTTTGTCACAACTGTAAGGCGACATCAAAGGTCAAACTTTTGCATTGAGCTCAACATTTCGGACGACTTTCTGGTTTGTGCATTGAAAAGTGGAAGTGACATATCATTAAAAAGCTCCCAACTAGGGCTTTTCAACGCAGTTTTATTTCCTTGTTTTTTTGCTAAGATTTTTCTTTAGCTTTTTTGCTAAGATTTTTCTTTAGCTTTTTTGCTAAGCTTTTTCTTTAGCTTTTGACTGGGCTCTTTCTGTTCAGCTACGTCTTTATAGCTTTAAAAGCTTTTATTTTGATAGTAAAACCGAAAGAAAAAAATTCTGGTTGTATTCCAACTGTTGACTGTTTAAGGTACCCTGTTTCTACAATACCGTCATAGTAGTACGAGGTACTTGTTTTGCCGATAAGAACTTCTAATTTTTGAGAGAACAGGTATTAGATGAATAAAATTCATTCTTTATAGTGAAAAAAAATCTGGTTTTATTCCAACTGTTGACTGTTTAAGGTACCATGTTTCTACAATACCGTCATAGTAGTACGAGGTACTTGTTTTGCCGATAAGAACTTCTAATTTTTGAGAGAACAGGTATTAGATGAATAAAATTCATTCTATAGCAGTACTTTGAAGGCTTGTGCTCTTCATCTGCAGTCGCAAGTTCTTTTTTATATAATACGCATTGCTTTTAATTCGCTCTCAGAATATTTCTCACAAGTTTGTAGACGTAGGTATGATTAATGTTGTTAATGTTTAAGTAATTAAGTAAACAAATATATATCCTAGTTTTGTAAACAGTTGTGGGCTACCTTTAATTTCTATATCAGTACTCTTTCAGGTTAAGCATTCGGATTCGTATGAATACCGTTTTTTCACACGTGAATGTTTTTCACACTCCATAGCTATAAAACACATCCACTATTTCAGAGCTTTTCTTTGGAAAGCTGATCTCTTGACCGCCCAGACAAGCCGCTCCGAAAGCCGAGCAAACGGTCAAACGCAGCAAAGAGAATCGTGTGAGTTTCGGCTGGACGGTATGGAGGTCTAGACGGCGTTCAAATCCTGCTCTCAGAAGGTCCCATGACTTCCAAACTGAGCCAACACAAACGATTGGTAGACCAGTAGGTTCGTTGTATAATTCCTAACAAAACAACTTCAAATTTTATCTGAAAATTTAGGATGGAGAAGCCATTGTTGAACTACCTCTTGAATCTTCGGCTTGACTGCCAGCAAATGATCGGCTAACTTTTCACCAGCAAGCTCGAATAGATGTTTGCAAAGTTTATCACCCTCCCGAGCCCCATCAGCTAAATACTTTGTTAAATCCGCATAAAATGTTTTCTCGAACTTTTCGTAACTGTGTTCCAGAAGCTCTGACCTAGTCGAGAGCTTGAAGTGGTCTTTGATAGCAGACCAAACGACTGTGGTGTCATATGGGCTCAAAACGAAACCGTCTTCATGGTCCATATGAAATTTTATAGCTCTGTTGGCTATCCACCAAGCTAGAATAAAAAATTGTAAACAAAACTTTTTATTCCTGTTACACTCGACACCTCCAATTTTTTATTTATTTCGTTGATAACTTTAGAAAGCCTTTCATGACCATTGCCTACCGGAGCCTTCGTCCCCTATAAGATAACCCCAACCTCCACATCTGGCTTCGGAGCCATCGGGATTGACAAGGAGGCAGTTGGACCCTGTTCCAGATATTATGACAATTCCACCTGTATAAAACACCAGAAGGATTATTTTGTATGCATGTACGTCCAGTGTTCGAGATTGTTATTCCTGGTGAACTTTTCTTTACCAGAACTAGACGCAGCAGCTAAAGGTCCTTTAGTATCTGACGCAATTTCAATGTGGCCCACGTTTGGCATGAGTTTGGCCACTCGTTTCGCAAGTATTCCATTGGTTCTTGTATCCTCACACCCACTTAATGATAAGCCCTTTGTGGAACACATTTTAATTTATTATAAAAAACAGTTCGAAACTCCTTACGATAAATACTGCAACTTACCAATGCCGAAACTCGTTCATTCTCAGATAGCCCCGCGGTTTTCAGAATAGCTCGTGTCATTTCGCGAATTCTCTCACACGATTTGCTCAAGCCAAGCGCCTAGAAAATTAGTTTCAACAATATTTTCAAGTATTCAAAACAAAGTGTAACACTAACGTTTTTAGAGTTGTGATAATTTTTCGAACCCAAATATTTGATGGAGGAAGATCCTCAAGTTGGGTCATGATATTACCATTTTCGTCGACAATCACTGCCGATGAGTGAGTTGCTCCACTATAAAGGTTTTTCACAATTTATTTGCAATATAACGGCATATTCAATACTTGTATTGTGTTACTATCTATATTAATTACCCCTCAATTCCAATAAAGTATTTGGCGTGAACCATTTTCCAAGAAATTGTAAAGTTAGTAGCTCCTTTCTCTGTCCGGTTTAAACGTTAACTGTTTCCCAAATTCACTCCGCACTGCACTATCTGCACTTGAACTATTCCCCCCTGATCAAGCATGCCTTTCTGTGCGCTCGGCGATATAATTATGAAATGATTATGGGTTGCTATTGCACCACCTCACATGATAAGCTTCTAATGATAAGCTGATCATATGCGTCACAGTCATGACTCCAACAGGAGACGCACTTGACTAGCAAATGAATATGAGTAAAATTGGAGGTTTTAAATGCGGCTTGCGAAATTAAATGCCAATCCAAATAATTCCGATGGATATCCGTGAGGAAATCAACAAAATATGCCTAACGTGAAAGGTGGACCACTTGAGCTCAACTTCGTCCATCAATTCCATGTCAATCTTTTGATACAGAAGCATTTTTGCGCGTAAAATTAGTAGATTTATTAACAACTCGTGGCTGTTATCAAATATTCGTAGGCGTTATCACGCTTACAAAAGAATTCGAACAGTGATCTTACTCTAAACATTTAGATTTGGAGACGAGTACATGTTTTGATGATCAGCGTCAAAATAACCTGGACCTGGCATTGATAATTGCAAAGAAAAAATCAAAACAAATAGAAATGTTCAAAACCCAGTACGCGTACAATAAGTGTTCACATTTAATTTAAAGTGTTCGTGTCGAATTCGGCCTCGGGGTTCGTCGTCTCTGCCCAAAGAAGATAGCTTCAAGACAACTCAATTCAAAGTGAAGAAGGGTCCGAGCTAGGAGAAAGCAGACTAGAGACATGACCACAAGCGCTTGTGTCTGAGTGCTGTAGTTCAATAGATAAGTGGGTCCTCCGTACGCTGACCACCAGAGAACTGTAATCGTCATCAAAGTTTTATTCCATGCGAACCAATTCAAGAAGATTCCTTCCACTATATCCCTCCTCGAAATTGGCTAAAGTAAACACATATATATTTCTTGATCAAATAACTTCACATCACTATTTTTATGTAACTACCAATTATAAAAATAGGTTACATACAGGTGTCCCTTCGTAAACATGCTGTAAATTTGTTGACTGCCAAAACGTACAAAAATTAGCGAAAATCAGAAACAGCCAAAGCGTCATTGCGATAACAGTTAGAGCTTCGCCGTTCGCATCTTTCGACCCAATGAGGGAACCCCATGGAACTACTCCGAGTAACACCAGATGAGCTCCAACAGAGAGATAATCACAAATTACAACGGTTTTGAAGTTTGTTTGATCCATGCCACTTTTAGTTTGCTCTGATATGTCTACATTTTTCGCGGGACAAGTATTTGCCCGCGTTGTGCTAAACTGTTTTGTTTTGTCAACAAGTGTTCGAAACATGATAGTGCACATTTATTACTACCATGCATGTTTGTATGCATATTTTGGTCTCGAAAGTCTTTAACAATTCTGTAAATTTCTCTACCATCTGTATTTTATAAATCTACACGAAATTGGTACGCTTCGGATTCAAGTTGACACAAAGGGGAGAACCCTTACCCCCCGAAACACGAACATACACAGCTATCCGTTTATTTGTAGATGTGGGTGTGGGAGTGGAACTGGTCCAGTGGGAGATTCTATCGATGAGAAGAAAAGCACAAAGTTTTTGTTTCTCTTGTTCGGAAACCTACCCAAATGCGCAAGAAACCTCTTCTAAATATTGATGACATTCAACTTTTGAGCAGGTTCTTCGTTTGAACTTTAAATGACTCATAAGCAAATGGTTAAGTTGGATTATGCAATTCTTTATCTGATACATACTGTTTGTTTATATTTTTCGAATTTATTGGATGAATGGCGCTCCTGCGTTGTTGTCAAGTTGAGAGCCTAGTAAAAAATTGACAGCGCAGATACTAAATCCGACTTGCCAACCCAGGTAACCGTCTACGAAGCTAGTTATCAGATACACTTGGCGAGCAAATATGCGATAGAAAAATTACCCAACAAATGACAAAGCCTTCTTCTCAAAAGTGCATTCAGGCATAAACACCAATTATATCTTCAAGTATGAGATTCCTTATAAATGCCCATTCAGTTGAGAGCTAAATTGTATGGGAATTCAACGACCAAGCTTGTCATCCTCTCATCTGTACCATTCCCCTACGATTTCTCACGTGAACTCTATGGCAGCAACAATCTCTTACTCTTGGGTTTCTTAGAATAATAAATATATCAATAAAAAACGATTTTCCAATGAAACCTTGAGTATTTGGATCCGAATATGTGTTTTTTTATACAAGTTTCCATGGGAATGAGCCTTGTGTTTTGTTACGCAAGTTCTTACTGATCAATAACAACACATTTCCTTTCCCTTTTAAATATTTTTACAACAAACCAAATAACATTAACTGTTTTCTGACTCTTAAGACTGCGACGCGATCCATGGTTTGGTCACCATTTGTACGCATTTAATTTGTCCTTTCAAAGTACTCTTTGTCCTTAACACGTTGATGTGATGATGACGGTGAATAGTAACTGAGCAGATTTATTTCCGACTTTTCCTTACAGGGATTTTGCCCATCTTATATCTCGTAAATGCCGCTAGGCACTTCTGAGCAAAAGTGGCATTGTCGAAAAGCAAATCAGGATTATTGTGTTTTAAGAAAAACGGTTTATAACCTAGAAAACGGTCGGTTTTATTTATTGGTGTCATTCATTCATTTTTCATAAAAAATTCTTACAGCTTCTTTTAAAGTTACAATCAAAAATGAAAAATAACCATTAAAATTTCAGGAATTATGGCTGATTACACGATTAGATAAGTAAGTGGATAGTTGGGTTCTTTCAGGAGGTACACTGGAGCAGCTGAGATTTTCCGAATGACCTTTATCGGTTTCAGTTGCTCGTAAGGTTTTTTTAAATATGCAGTAGTTGCAGTACACACACTTTAAACTGAGATTGGTCGTAGTCCAGATGATATAATGAGAAAAATGTAAAATACTAAATTTTTTGCAGCCCATTCCTTCACAACGATAGGAACTCGAAGGGCTCGTGGGTGGGCTATTCAACGTATAAGTGAACAACAGTCAGGTCAGGTACATGGAGATAGACATTTTCTTTGATCTTGCCTAAAGCTTGGGATCCTAAAAAGCCATCAGTTTGATCCCAGTCGCTTGGACAGTAACATTGCGGATTATAGGACCACGGGGCCACTTGAGATTTTTTTTGGAAAATAATGAAATTATGATATGTTTTCATGAATCGCACAAAGTACTTAAAATAGTATTGGAAACGAAAATCTCCTGGAACTTATTTTGCCTAAAAACTGTTTTACACTTCATTATATTCTAAAACTGACTCAACAAGGCCTCACTGAAATTATAAATTTCCGAGCAAGGTTTTCAAACAAAATGCAGTCAAATTCAGACTTTATATGGGCTATGCATATGCATTTGCTGAACCACGTGGGCGGCTAACGATTCGTCCGGTTTTACTCCAGTAAAGCAGGAAAGCAGACCGTTTTTGTTTCACGAAATCTCCGCGCCTTATAGGTGGGTCTCCAATTTTAGCATAGTATAATACTATGCTCTTGACTTACAATTCTAATACCCTGAGCCGAAATGCAAGGTGCGTGTGCCACGTACATAATGTAGAATCTCGAAGTACACAGCAGGTTTCGGTAGTTTGAATTGTTGACCTTAAATCATGTACCGGTGTATCACGCAAGTTTCGAAAAGGTAATTTTAAAGGTAGTTTATGGGCGCGTTTGACCAAAGTTAGGATCGCTTAATCTTGTTAACAAGAAGCAATAATTTGAACACCGCTGCATTTAAAACATTAACAGTTTTTGTCAGGACCTTTATTAAAATCTCAAGGAAATCATTTACTTTTGGAAATGTAAGAATGATTGATGAATGTGCAAAAGGAAATGAGTTTTGTTTTGGAAATTTCCATGTTTCCGCAATGCCTCTCTCTGCTTTTAGAATACTTATCAAGGTCTAATACGTACCCTTGCACATAACACTTCACCAATGAATGATATTCTACTACAGGATATTCCAAACGGATTTTAAATTGCACAGAAAATACTTGTTTTGGCAATGAAGCTCAATTCTACAAGTTGCAATAAGTAGGCAAAGTTTTTCAGTCTGTTTCTTTTATTCAGTTTTAAACCTTTGCTTGAATATTCGTTTAAAAAATGCTAAATTGTATGCAGTTTAGGGCGTGACAATGAAAACCCACATAAAAGTATGTCAGATCTCGTTATAGAACTCAATTTTGTGTGCTAACCTTTTAAATATTAGATTACAAATAATTCGTTTCTTAGGGTGTTAGTCTATTTATATCCATGATAAACTGCGTGCACAAATTTCGTATAGTGCTACAGATAATGTACTGAGGCAAAGTTGTGCGCCGTTGGCATAGGGGCTGTTTCCAGCAAATTGGTGGAATTAGACGCACGCCTGAGTGAAAACGAATTCGAAAATAGCTTTAATCAATGCACTGACAATACCTGAGATTGCTTGTACGATACACTGTCAACTAAACTTACTCACAGACCGTTTCCCGAAGATTCCTCCGTTGATTAACGGACTGGATGTTGTGTTCCACGACATTCCTTCAGGAATAACTGATAAGAAGAAGAGGACCGAGATGGCGACTAGTTTCTCCATAGTGTCTTCGAGTCGTTCTACAGTGAATGAGTTGAAATCCACCAAGATACTAGCATTTTTATAGTTTTTTTCAGTTTAATTATAAAATGGTTTTGTCAGGTTCGGTATGGTTTTAATCGATGAATGGGGAAACCTACAAGTTGCATTTATTGAATACTTTCACCAGATGAAGTCCTACAATTGTCCTCTGTGGATGTGTTTTTCTTTGAACACAGTGCATCATGTAAGGAAACTGACTATCGTGCTTGATAAATCAAGGAAAAGTACTAAGTGCATACCGTGAAATTTCTAAAGACCGCCCCCGGCGAAATATTGAGACTTCCCTATCGAGTCCCCGGCGATAATTGGAGACCACGCGAAATTTTAATATTTAGTCTTAACTTGTTTTAATTTGCTACATTTGACATTACAATTCAGCCTAGTATAGCTTAAATTCAATTTTTTAGCATACTTTCAGTAATAATTTAATTTTCAGGGCGTTGCTTTTCGTCATTTTCTGTGACTAAACGTTTATCATTGCCGATATTGTGCGCTTGATACCTGCATTATACCCGGAGTTGTTTAGGGACTCGGCGAAATTTCAAATTTCCCTCGTGACCCCGGCGTTCTTTAGAGACCGGCGATCTTTGGAGACCTCGGCGTTCTTTAGAAGTTTCACGGTAGATACATATATAATACAAAACAAATTATTGCGATAACGTTAAACCTTCCGGGAAACACCTGTCGGCGACATAACTTGCTAAAGGTAAGGTAAGGCTATGAACGGTTTACGCAACAAAGACTCCCACATGCTGTACATTTTCATTCATAATTCCCATGATGTGATAAAACTAACAATACAGGCTACGAATAGGCTACAAAATGTAAATCTTGTCTTTATATTTAACAAGTGTATTCACATGACTTTCTTTTTGAGTGGTTGCACAAGTAAATTCATTCAAACATTCTACATCCAATAAATGTATAGATCCGATATGTGACCGGTTTTAGTGCTTTTACACTACACGGTATGAAAGGATAGCTAAAATCCACCGTGTCGAATTTCCGTCACTGCGTTGAGGGATTTCATTTATTTTTGGAAATTACACTGGATATCTGGGTATAGATATAATGCGGATCACCGTAAAAGACAAAAGTATGAAAGAAATAGGGCGGCTAAGGTGGACCCCTCTATCAAAATATCGTAATCCCCCTCCAAATATCGGAATCCCCTCAATCTAAATATCCACATTCCTATCCATCCAAATGTCCAACTTTTTCTTAACAGTTTTAACCAAGTTTGAAATAAGACACAATAGCACTATTTATAAAGCAGCGTTACCTTTTTCGTGGACCTTTTTACCTGCTCCACATTTGAAACAGACTAATTGTGACGAAAAACTTACGACGACAGGCGGACATTAATGAATTCCCTAACCAGTTGCCCTACCTAATAAATGGAGATTGATTATTTGTACTTGTCGTAAGGTACGAAAATGCAGTTGAATGTTTGGAACGAGAGGAGTTTGGATATTAAGAGTGGGAGGGTTTTGTTGTTTGAATGGTTGGGAATTCGGAAATTATGATTTGAGCTGATTCGGAAATTTGGATGGAGGACTTCCAGCGACCATCGGCGAAAATAAAGTACCAAGATAGGGCCAGTTTCTCCGTTGTTTTCTTTTTCTTGTTTTTCAGCATGAATACAATGAATAAATCTGAATTACCGTATATTCAAAGTTTTTGTAGCCTTTTCACATATCTTCAAATAAGGTTTCTGGTCATTTAAGAATAAATATTATGAATATCTGTCGAGTCCAAGTTGTTTCCACAATGATGAGTTCCTTCAAGATGTGTCCTTCCATGAGCAGTATGCATCGTGAAAGGGTAAGGTCGATGGCCGTTAAAAGAAGGAACTAGACTAAGAAAAAGTAAGAGATGTCTAGGTACCCGTGATATAAACAAATTGGTGCTAAAACAGATTACGTTTTTAGAAACACCTGGTCGTTTCGTTGCTTGAGTAAATGTAGGGTGAAACGATTGTTAGCGAAAACTCCCACATGCTCTTTACTTTCTCATCATAATTGCCAATATGGAAAAAGAATGTCATCAAACATTTGTCTTTATTTTTACACATTACGTCTTAAGCTCTAGATGCTTATTGCGATCCTTGTTTGTCTGTCGGCACGTCCGGATATCTGTAGTTCCGTTTATACTAACTGGGTTGTCGCTCGATAACTCTCTTAGCTTTCGCCCTAATGACTCTAATTTTGAGAGGTTCTCGTAGGAGGTTCAGACTCATGGCAACATAAAACATACACATTTAGAGCTCCAACAACAACTGTAGTATCAACCTGGGAGATCAATTTCCATAGAGAAAGCGGACCAATGCTTTTCAATACAAACTTTTTTATGGAGAGTAAACAAGTATTATTTTTATTTGTTATGCACCAGGTTTCTGTCTCTATCAGATATATATTTCATTTCAACACTTAAGAAAAAAATATAAATCAACCAATTTTTATTCATTGTCCCTTCCCACCATGCATATTTTATGTGTCAGTCTTCTTCAGCTCTTCTAGTTTATCATCATGAATATGGTACCAATTACTGGAATAACATGCTAACTTCAAGCAAAACCTGGTCTAATCGTAAATTTCCATTTTTTTTCATCTCCTATACCTTAAATAGGCTTTACGCTTATGTTAACGTGTAGGGTCCTGAATAAAACCTGTGCAGAAATAAATCAACTCTAAATTATATGGCAAATCTTGGTCAAACGGCCAACGAGCGATGTAGTATGACCGTTGCAATGGAATAAATTAACCCGTAGGACTACATGGATACAAAACCATGACTCCGCATCAACTTTTGAGGATACTACAAGACCTTCAAGACTTATTCCTGTTTGCTATAGACTCTACTTGATCTTTTTTTGAAGGAACCATAGCAATTAGTCGATCTGCTTCAAACAGTGATATATATATTTACATATATGCATATCTGCTCTATAGGCTGATATCTGCTTGATATATAGAGACGATATCATCAACATTGTTTAAGACTCCGTAGGCTTCTATTCGGCTCTTTTGTTCTAGTGAGCATAACCTTCAAAAGATTCGCTTCGAATGGGGTATAGGTGGACAAACTCTAGTCGGTCTATTTCATGTCAAGTTTTCAAAGTCCAAGTACGCAATGCTTCTATATCCCTATTACGTTGGCTTACTTTCACAACTATTGCTAAGTGACTTTCTTTGTTTGATGTTATGCATGAAATTGAGTTAAATGTAAGCATAGGTCTGCCATATAACCAGATTATTTTCATTAGTTGATTCACAAGCTTGTCCTCGCCACATGCACGTGCCCGAAAGTTAATCAATGGTTTGGCAGAAGTTTGTATGTAAGCATGGTGTATGGAAAATTCATTATTTTGTTTTGTTAACCTTAACCATTGTTGCATGTCCATGTTCAGGTCGTAGAGATACAAGGCATGTAACTTATGAATTCATTTAATTTCAATAGTTACAGGAAATCAAGACCCAAAGTGTGCTCCAAAAACTAAAAGATGTTCTGATGAGAGCAAACCATGTAAAGAAAATAAAAAATTGAACAAATATATAGATTTTCTCAACCGTTTTTGTAACAATTAAAACTATGTATGACCAGAAGAATTAAGTCGCCCCTCGATGGTTCGAGCTCTGTGGCTGCACCACTATATTACCTATGTATATATGATGGAAAACAGAAACAAAAAATGTCGTAGTCGTAACAGAATATCAGTAATATCACAAATATGTACTATCTTTGAAAGGTGTGTTTCACCTTGACAAATCAGTAATAAATACATCTTATACAATTTTGTTGATATATTTATTGGGGATATTCTTAGAGTAACTTTGTTACTACTGCTAATCGACTTTACGTAAGCCCCTTTCAGCGTATTTCATCCGATACAAAATCGGCTTAGAGTCTTCTTCCAAACCGATTTGCTCTTGTTGTCTTCCTCGGATACAGCTTTACTCAAGTTTTTCTCGTTCAGCTCAACAACTTTAGTATCAACCGCGTCGTCTTTTATCTCCTCCAATAATTTTTCATCCCGAACTACTCGTCTGGCAAGGTACCGAAATGGCGCTTCCAACTCTGAATCGGATGAGGTTAGCACTGACGTCTTAAACAAATCCATGCCGAGCATGTCCATAGCAACTTCCTTCTCGCCGTCTGAGATGGGTCGACAAAAAGGACCCCGCACGGGACACTGACAGCCGAGCAGGTCGTTTTTACACTCGACCAGAATTCGAACACACTCCTCCCTCTGGACCCGCCGGGTTACGAGCTCCATCCAAGTCTGTGAAATGCTGACGAGGGATTTGTAGTGAGTCGGGTCGTAGCAAAATATGACGGCGTGGCAGTCTCTCAAGCACTGTTGAGGGATGGCGTCGCTAAATCGTTCCTGACCAGACGGCTCCCACTTTGAATGACAGTTTGTGATAGTTGTGTAAATATCTTAATTGTCAATGCAGGACCTGTTTTGAAATAGGCTGATTTTCAAAATAACTTACAATTTTAAGCTTTACTTTTTCGTTGTCGACAACCATTGTCCGCTAGAAATATTAAAACTTCTTGGTTCAAACTTCATACTTTTCGGTTTAAGTTTGTGGGTCTTACCGTATACATGTCGTAGCCAACGGTCGCTGAGCTGCTGACATTTTTCAGACCAGACTGGAGCCGTCACAAGGTTTTTGTAGAGTTTTCAAATGAATTACACCAAACTAGTATTTTTGGAAACTAATTTATAAAGGAAATTTACCGTAAAACTTTTAACAAAGCATGTCTTCCCAACGCCGCTGTCTCCTACAACAGCAACTTTAATGGGGATGGTTCTAAAAACCTCAGTTTGAGAGAAATCAGTTTAAAGTGTTGAACAGTTATCAAATTTGGTTTAGATTTGTACCTGCCAAACGCCCGTTTTGAGTTTCTGAAGGAAGTCACCCGACGAATCCATTTGTCCTTGCCCTTGTGCTGCTGAATAGACGTCATTCCTTTCGAAAAATAAAACAATGTTTTAGCAGAAACCGAAAGTGACGGTGAAATCAACAAAAAATATTTGGTTTACTGTTATTGAAATTCTGACACGAAATCATTTTCACTTTCAACCCGTTCACTTTTATTTTCTGCGACAAAAATTTTTACTTGCTCAATCTTGACGATGTTGCTCGTCGTTCGCTAAGAATTTGTTGACTAAACTCACTCAAAGGAATCGGACGGACTCAAGTTACCAGTGAAATAGAAAGTTGGTCATGAAAGAAGCTCGGTCAGATTCTTGTTTTCCTTATTATCAATTGTTGCCAAGTACAAAAATAAAATAAAACAAACATCCCGAGCATAAACCTGTTTCATTGTCGTGAAATAAAAAGTTGCAGAGGTGAATGCAAGGTGGATATTGTTCTGAATATTAAAAAAAGTGTTCATGAATACTTTTGATTGATTAATTTAATAAAAACTTAAGAGAACTTACAATACGTAAATTGTAACAATATTTAAAACTAAAATCACTAACAATAACTTTAGCTTAAAAACATGCTTTTCATTTACCTTTAACACACATGTATCGAATTAATTAAACTTAACCATTGTTAATGAGTACTTAGCTGCCTAATGTAAATTCTAAGCGTATTTCAATAAACCAAGTTATTAATTTGGGTCTTACTTGGCGTTTTTAAACAGCCCATCATCTTTTCAAAAGAAATTACAAACATAGTCGTCGCGCCATTAGAGCGTTAGACTTTGTCATTTTNAACAGCCCATCATCTTTTCAAAAGAAATTACAAACATAGTCGTCGCGCCATTAGAGCGTTAGACTTTGTCATTTTACCATATTTTCATTGCAAATGAAAATGATCGAATTCACAATATTTATTCAATCTGAACACTGTCACTGTAGATGACTTTTTCCTTCTAACCTAAGAGAAAATGTACCAATTTTACCTGCTTGAAAGGAAATCACTCTGTGTTGTATTCCAAAACGACTATGGTCTAGAATAATTTATGAGCATGTAGTATAGTTAAACAGGATTTACAAAACTTGTATCAAAGTACTAAACATATCTCATCTCAATAATTGTCAAAGTATAAAACTAAACTGGTGGATAACTTTTAAGTCTCTGAATTGCGAAGGCAGTGGTAGTTGAGATTCCGATTAGTCTTCGTAGAAGATCCAAGTGGTAGTACGTTAGCCACCGTCATTAGAAGTTTTCCTAATAGAGTTAACAAATTAAAATTACCACTGGTTTGTGTAAAGCTATAGTTTTTAGGTAAGATAAAAAGGATAACGAGCTTACACGACAGCTCGGTCATATTTTTTCCTTGAAGTTCGTTTAGACGACTTGGGCCCGGGTTTGGCTCGTTTTGGACTCTTGGCAGGACTCCGAGGACCTGTTGGCGCATTAGTGACGGTGATCGGCTCAAAAAGTGTAAGCGGAGGGGACCCCCTGCAACAGAAAGCAAATTGTTATCACCACCACCAAAAAATAAATAAATAAAATAAACATTTAAAACGTCTTTAACTAACCCTCTCTTCTTTTTCCCCTTTTTGTGTTGCTGTCGATGCAGGTCTCGTTCTGCAGCAGTGAACTCTTGACCTGGACAATGACGACATCTGTACAGTGTCGTAACTCCGGTTTCACTCCCCCCTCC
>VICI01003205.1:0-13926 GCA_019593645.1 Akabosia matsudoensis | reverse complement strand
TTGGCTGATATTTACCAAACTTGGTACAGTGATACCTTGGGTCACTGGAAACAACCCTACCGATTTTCAGTCAAATCGGCCAACCCTAGGGGTCCGGGAAGGTGCCCACTTGGGTCAAAAGGGGCAATTTTTGATTTTGGCTGATTTGCACCCAACTCGGTACAGTGATACCTTGGGTCACTTGAGCTATCTCTATTAATTTTCAGTTCAATCAGTCAAACCTAGGGGTCCAAAAATGGGCCCAATAGGGTCCCAAAAGACAAATTTTAGATATTGGCCAATTTGCGCCTAACTTAGTACGGGGATACCTTGGATCACTTGAAACAACCCTACTGATTTTCAGCCCAATCGGACAAGTCTAAGGGTCAGAGATGGGGTCCACTAAGGTCAGATGGGTCGAATATAAAATTGTGGCCGATTTCCCTCAAACTTGGTACTATGATCCCGTATGTCACAAAACGAAACCATATAGATTTTCAGCATAATCGCTCAACCCTAGGGGTCAGAGATGGGGTCCAATAGGGCCAGACGGGTCAAATTTTAGATATTGGCCGATTTGAATCAAACTTGGTACAGTGATACTAGGGGTCACTTGTAACACTACAACTGATTTTGAACACAATCGGATACGCTTTGAGGTCAGGGATGTAGGCCACTAGGGTCAGATGGAGCAAAATTTTGAATTGTTCAACTTTTTTGTTAGCTTTTGAGCTAAACTTTTTTGCCTTGGTATTAGCTTAGGCTTTTTGCTTGGCTTTTTAGCTAAGGCTTTTTGCTTAGCCTTTTAGCTAAGCTTTTTTCCTTAGCTTTTTCGTTTGCTTTCAGCTTCGTCATTATAAGCTTTACAGCTTTTATTTTATTGTCAATGTAAAATACAGCCGCCACACCGTTGTTGTTTTGAATTGCTAAGGAGAAAGTTGATTGTAGCGGGGAGCAACATAACGGCAAGAAGAAATGCGGAGCCGTTTTCAATCGAAAGCCCAGCTGCAGCTTTACGGGTTTCCATATTCCACGCAGAAAATCTTTTACCCCATCGAGTGTGTTCCCAGAAAACCTGTTGGAAGTCAGAGTTCAAAGCTGGGCCCGGTGTCATAAACGCAAAACAACGAATGAGTAATGATGAATGAGTAGTGATTTTAGTATATATTCCATAGTTCCATAGTACTAATCACAAAAATCACTAAAATCCACGACTACGACTTTCTTACGTACTAGGTTGGCCTGTTTCAACTGAAATTGAGAATTGAAATTGGTCCGAATAGATAATGCTTTCTGATCATAGATTATCGGCAACACTCATTGTGAACCTATTATTAAGGCAATAAAACAAAATTCGCTTGTGTAGCATATTCGGAAATAGAAAATTCTGAATTTACTGCCAACAAAGTATGATATTCAGATTACGAAAATATACATGTATTGTAGTTTGTACATCTATTGTATTTTGTTTCCAACATAGTACTCATTCAACATGTGTACTGAAGGGTGTAATATACATTGTCTACAAAAATTATTAAACTTCTAATCTACTTGACGGTCTACAACTATGTACGCGGTTGGCTGGTCACAGGACGTCGCTCTCCATGAACTGCAATAACTGCACATGGGCTTTCTGGACTAGCTGGCTTTCCAACAAAAGAACAAGCGTGACACACGTGTGCACAGACGCATCCACAACATGCTCCAAGAAAAAAGTTAGTCAAACAGGTAGAGCCACATCCTTCTTTGAACCAAACGAATCCCCATGGGAAACAACAAGCCATCACCTTTTCCCATGATTCTACTGCTTCACGAGCCTCACTGGACGCCATGTTAGTAATCTCGTCAATATAGAAATAATCAAAACTATATTTAGAAAAAAAAANCGTTACCTGAATTCAGCCGCCAGATATTTTGAAGGTAGGAAATTGTTTAATTAGTTTTCCTTGGAAATTATTTTACAAAGGGAATGGTTTTGGTTAGATTCAGAACAATGTGTGGTATCCCGAAAATGGAGTTATCTGCTTTATATAGAGTTTACTTACCTTGGCTTTGTGGATCATCGTTTTTTGTCGGCACGTTGAAAGGTGCCTAGATAACATTTGATGGACAAGCATAATGTACTCCGAACTCTACTTTTCCCTATGTTATCGTACTTCGTTTTCGGTTATTTTATCTATCATGTTCTCTTGAAAACCGTGAGGTCATAATAGGTGACGCTTGCATTTGGTTGACGCCCACTAGGAACAGTTTGCGTAAGTACCCTAGTCGTCACCGATACTGCGTCATAGCCTTTTAAGCATCTTATCGTATCGTTACCGTTCATGTGAGGTTTATTCTGCAACATAATTGGTTATTTCATTATTCCGAAACTGCTACAGAAAAAGGTGAAATATCTTTTCCATCGCCGTACATTTTTCCAAATTTTATTTCCCTCAAGCCGGAAGTTGTCACGGCAATAGACCTGATTCGGAGGCTGCATAATTGGGAATCTATTTTAAGGGAAGACATGCTTGTTTCTCAAGCTTTATTGCGGAAGCCAACAATTGTTGTGGACTGAAGTACTGGTTGAGAATGGTGGACCTAAGGACGGCTGTTGCTAGCTATAGATTAGCAGCGCAAGCCGACCAGCTTCGTTGAGCTTTTAGCTGATCAGTTGCACGCCCCTTTGAGAGTTTGAGCACAGTCAAGGACTTGTTCCGACAAATTTAAAAGGTGCAGGAAATGGCGAAAGGGCATCGATTCGAAAAGGTAATCAAGAGAGAGCTTTTTAGATGGCCTTGATGAAATAAGATCAGAACCTGTGGTGGACAAATTTTATTACTTTTTGAAGCTGATACGTTTACTTTGATGGAGAAAAAACGATATAAGTGTCTGTGCTGATGGAAGCTGACTCTGCTTGGGGAAGCGAAGACTACCATGTAGGCCTATGAAACTAGTACAAGAGCGCGCGGTTTCCAGGGGCACACGGTGTATCCATGCGCCATTTGGAATGCTCCAGAATTGGTCCAACTCTAGGATTTTGCTGAAGAATTTTTACGAAGATGTAATCAAACTAAAGTATAATCATAAAAATAACAATCAGCCACCTCGAACTTGCAGTTCTTCCTAAAGAGTTTCCTAGTTCGTATTATTTCTAAGGCTTTACCAACTCTACATCCTATTTCATACATTTCATGTAACGAGAGAATATGAGGGTACAAAAAAAAACAACCTGTCGCTGAATTCTATTGCTGGGATGAGCATTTACTTGTTGAAGGCTGAATAAAAATGGTAATACGAAATATATTTGTAAAATATTTGAATAAGTACTAACTATGTAACAGACAGAAAAGCGATGCAAATCTGATGGTGGATTGATCATTTTGATTGATGTCAAATGTACATCATCGACAATTATGAAATAGGACTGATGTACAAAATGGTGTCATTTGCAGAAATATATAACTGTATGTTGATTTGATTGTATTTCCACATTGACAACTTCCGGAAGTTAATCTCTGAAGTAGTCTAATTTGTTACCTTTAGTCCTGTAAACATAATAAGCTAGGTAAATACACTCAGGAAGATTGTCAGGCTGACAAAGTTCAATGATAGCAAACATCAGTAAAATGTGGTTGTGTTTCTGCATTAAAACCAAAATGTAGCTACATGTTATGTCTTTCTGTTTTGAAATGAAATTTTTGTTATGTCTTTCTTGAAATAAAATCATTTTGTACGTCAGCTATATTGCATAGTCGTCAACGATATGTGCTCTGCCTGTTGACTTGCGCAAATTCCCAGGAATTTAATCTATATTGATTTTACTTGCATACTTCACAAATATTGACCAACTTAAAACAATAGTGCGAGCTTGTTATCAGAAGCAGGAATGAGTTATCTTGTCAATCAGTAGACACAAAATCCGTAATAGAGAGACAAATCAGGAGGATGGTTACCTGATTTCTCGTAAATTTCATTGCCATGAAATCTGGGCAACAACAACCTCTTTGTAACTTGTCTTGGCCGAGGGGTAAGGATGACTTTCCTGAGCAACTGTAGAGAGAGCGATGACGTAGAGAAGCATTCTGCTAGAGAATCTCTTTCCGCTTCCGAACTTGAAAAAATATTAGCGATTCTAGAGGAAAAGTTTCATTTGACTGAATCATTTTGGGAAACTAAGGAGTATGGGAACTTTCTACAACGTCTGTGCGATAGAGGTAAAAAATATGGATATACAACGGGCAATTAAATGTACTTTCCTTTTGACCGGTTTATGACCACACAAGCTTGAGCCGGTGTTGATCCTGTGCTAGAAAGCATGGATCATGTCTACTTGAACGCCCGTCGAGATATTAAAACATAAAATATACCATCTTGCTCAGTTTTTCATGCTGATCACGAATAATAGCATTTTCTTCAGGGGCAACCGATTACTTCCGATAGTATAAGCTGTCGAAAGGTAATTTTTCCAAGGGTACCCCCTTTGCATATAAAATAGGATTTCTTTTCCAAACAACGCAACCATTCTAAAGTGACCCTTTCGAGTGCTATTACAGAGGGGAGGTACCTTGTAATATCGTTATCGTAATTAAACTTTACCCCACCTTGTTCTCAAATCTAACCAACGGAACCTGTGCGCGCTCTTTTGATAGAATTCTTATCAAAAATCAAAGGGTGTACCATTGGAAAAATTAACTTTCGACGGCTTGTGATATTCGTGATCAACGTAAAAAACCGAGCAAGATGGCATACTTCGTTTTGTTATACCTCAACGGGCGTTCAGATAGGCAATAACCGAAACCGTTCACAAAGAAACTGTATTTTTGCATAGCGAGTAGCTGTTGCTACTTATGAACGTTTTCTAGCTCCTGCTCAAAGTTATGTGGTCAACCCAGTAAAATTCATGTTTGATATCAACGTATTAGGTCCTGGTGAAGGTGTCAACGAGTCTGTCGCGGAAAGCCTTCAAACGTTAAGAAAAATGGGAAAATCAGTTTCCGAATTCATCAACCAAGGTAGCACGTGTGAAAAAAGCGCCATTCAACTTGCCACTGATAATAGAAATTCGAGTCTGGTCAAACTTCTCATAAAAAATGGAGCGGATATTAGTACGCTGTAAGCTGTTACACATTACTCCCCTTGTCACCGAACTCCGAAGTCTTTTGAGGCTGTTCATAAGCTGCAGAATACATTGTTTCCGTGAGAGCGGCCACGAAAATAAGCGAAATAAATAAACGACTTCCATGCCGCAATGAGTACTATCATGTTACTATAACTGTTTTTAGTTGCTTATTTACAGTTATTTACAGAGAGGACTCAGTAAAGATAGTTATTGTAACTAAGTTAATGCGTTGGGTTTGGTTATTTTGTTCTGCTCCGATTTTAGCAATCCTTTTTACAATAAAAAGGCACCGAAAATGTTATTCGATAACGTTTTGATGGACATATTTGATGAGTGCATATCAAAGGATGTCAGTTGCGAAGCAGATAATCAATCACTGTGGCAGTTCAACTTTGACTTCAGGTAGGAAGTATGATTGAATTAAAAGAAAAAAGATGCAGTATGTTCATTATTAGATTGTTTAAAAGGTATCTCACGGGACCAAAATGCCCTCGTTTGCTTTTCGAGGTAACAGGGTAAGTTTACTTATGTGAACGAGACGTTTGTCTGAAATCTAACAACTAAATCTTATTTTTAATGAACATGATGAACTAACATTTTTCTAATGAATTATATATGTCCAGCCTGACCAACACCGACAATTCATGCCCCACCGAACTTCAAACAGACCAGTTGGCAGTAACGTATGAGGTAGAGAGGTATATCAAAATTCATCAAACGGAACACTTGGCCGGAATTCTTCGACGAAGTCTGGTAACGGAATCAACTATTTTGCTCCACCCTTTGGTACAAGTATTTTTGCATTTCAAGAAAGAGAAGCTGAAATGGCTTCTACGTGTCTCTATGATTTATCATGTGGGTTGGTTACATACTTACATATAATAGTGAGCTCCGAGTATCCAAATTGTTTCAATCACTTTATTCTTTTATGGCTAGATTATCTGGTGTTTGTTGAGCTCCGTGTTTATTTTCTGCAATACGCACATGCTGCAGAGCACCGATATTGAAAACACACCTCGAGATTCTAATATCACGGTTCTCTGTGAACCGTTTCGCATCTATAGAACTGGGTCAATTCAGTTTAAATTCCACTCCTGGTTCTACATAATGCTGATGCTGTACATCTTTTCAGTTATAAAAGAAGTGATGGAGATACGCTCATGTCCTGTCCAGTGGTACTACTGGAGGGAATTGGAAAATTTGGCCGTTTGGATGGTGCATATCACCATGCTAGTAGTTGGCATTGTGGCTCTCGTCACTCGTTGGACCAATGCTAACAAAAACGAAACCTCTGTTAGCATTCTGCAAAGCAATGAAAAACTTTGGAAAATATGGCTTCCCGCGTTTTACATGGTACTTACCACGGTCCTTTATAAAAATAACGCATTTAGAATATAAGTTACCCATACAGTGAGTCAGGATTTTTTTACCTAAGAGTTTGGTACTAAATGGAGTTTGACTTTTTTGCGGGTGCCTTCGTTGAATTGACCTTTATTGGTAGCATTTCTGACATCGTTAACTACACAGGTAGGTTAAAAACTCAACATGCAAAAAGCTTGGACCTGGGCAAAAAGCTACTAATGCAATAAATGGTCATAGCTATCAACTACATGATTCAACATGTTAACTGGTGAAATTGCTAGGTATCATAACCACCTAGTTAACGAATGCCCCCGCAAAAAATCAAAATGCACTTACAACTCAGTATCAAACCCTTTGGTAAAAAAATTCCAGACTCACCGCATACGTAACTTCTATTCTAAATGAATTCTTTTTTCAGTCAGTCTAAAAGAGTTTTTAAATTCTAAGGGCGGTATATTTTCAGCTCTGCTACTCATTCAATGGCAACTGAACAAATTTAAAATGTTTGGGTTTTACACGGCATTATTTACAAGTGGTTTATTTAACATCATCAAGCTTTTGATTGCCTACCTCCCCCTACTGGTGGCCTTTTTGATTACATTTCACCTTCTTCTGCCAATGGTTCGAACCTAAATATCGATGGCCAATAGTTATGTTATATCCCATTACTACTGCATTTTGACGCGTATATTTAAATATTTTTTCTAGCGATCCCAGTTTTTGCCGGCCTGGGGGTTAGGCTTCGCAAAGTTACTTGCAATGATGACGGGTGAATTGGACTATGATGGACTATTATACGCTGAAGATCAGAAAGAAATTGCTTTCAGGAGTGTCTTGAAAGTTATAATAATACTTTTCACAATTACAGTGGTTATACTTCTACAAAACCTCCTCGTTGGTTTGGCAGTCAGCGATGTAACCAAGTTAGAGAAACAAGCAACAACCACATATCTTGGGGGATTGCTAGATGATATCTACTTAATAGAAACCACAATTACTCATCCAATAATCTCGAAAATACTGACCAAAATCGGCCTTTTGGAAACGAATTTCATAGTTACTGCCGAGGATACAAGGAAAAGCACAGTCGAGTCAAGACCAAACCTTTTGCGCGAAACTTTTCTCTATTTGTATAATTTCTTTCGCATCAGAAATGGATACCAGCAGAACGCTGACCAACAGAAAGCCAACGAACACAAACTTCAGAAGCAAAAATATTTGGAAGAATATCCAGAAGAGCTTCAGAGAGTTTTGATTGAATGGACTCAGAGAAGGAAGAGAGAGGAACTTGAAAAGTTTCAGGAAGAAACTCAGAAGGAACAAACGGCACTTTTTCATTTGCTCCGAAGACGAGCTTCGTCAATAACTTGTGCCAAATGTGAGAAATTGTGAGTATACGAGCGAAGTTAGCCAAAATGTAAGCATAATGCACACCAAATAAATTATATATAAAACATTGTATAACTCGTAGAGTTATTCTAATTCATTGGTCCTTTTGCTAAAGAAACTTATGTTTGTAAAATCAAGAAGGGAAATCTGGGAGTACTCCTAGAGTGAAATATTTAAATAAATAATTTGTAAAACACGAAAAAAAAAAACTCGTAAAGCTTTTCTCCTACAAAGATTCGCTTGACGGTTAAGGGAAAAATCGCAAGGCAAAGGTAGAAACCAGGTGACATTCGAACGACTCTAATAAAGTGACGCTCCAGCTCCACGTTCATCCATGAGCCCCATGTTAAAAGTCGGAAGGTAACTAAATCAATAAAGTAGTCTCTAAAGATGATTATCTGAATTTTCGATTTCGCCAAAAAATTCTATGCACATCCCTAAATACAAACTCTAACCAGTACTCCTAAAGTATGCACAAAATCTAAAGCTTCTTTGCACCATGGACCCATTGTTTCGACAGCAAATGGCAAGAAAACGAATTTTCGATCGGCTAATGGCATATATTTTCTTACCTTCAACTTCGCCGCATCTTCTGCTACGCATCTTGTAGTTTAATTTTCTATTTCATTCTAAGATTTTGACATACATTCAATTTAATATAACATTTTTCTACCAGTTGTTTAAAGGTGTCGTCGTAAAAAGACAATTTTGTCACTACTCCGGACGGGATTTCTACTGGCCATTCAATGAAAGATTCGAGTGGCAAATTGGAAATAGAATTAGTTTTTATGACAGAGTGGACCGAGATCCATGCACGGTTGTCAGAGGAACTAGAGCCGGGTCTTCCTCGCCCGTTTGCCGGTGCTCGTGGTAATGAATTTTGAATTTAGGTGTGAAGTATTTACAATAAAAAGTAGTTGAATAGACGAGTAGTTTATATCAAGTTGCCTAAAAACTGACGAATTCCCCAAATTTGAAATAATCTAGATAATATTTTTTTCTCATTGCAGTTTGCAGTTTTATTAAAAATTTCTATGAGAACAAGAGTGCGGACGTTTGTGCATTAGCGCTGCGGCATGAGTAAACTGCTTGCTCAACTGTATTCGCAAAAAAGTTCGTATTTCCCTCATACATACAGTTAAATTCTATACGTGAATTTGGTTCACAACGTAAAAAAGCTTTTGTTTATGACAAAATATTATCGATAATAAAGAAAAAAAGCTGCATTGCATCAAGCGATATGATGATAAAGCCGTCGAGTTGAAATAAATGGGTGGTAGATGAATGCAAGGTGGCACGGATGTCTGGCGTATTGCCTTAGACACTGCAGGGGATCGGCTCAACTCACCTGCTTTTCCTTATTTCTATGGGTCTGTCCATGTAACACAAAAACGTTATTCAGTAGCAATACGTCATCTGCGAACGGCCCCTTCCTTACGATAAGCAAAATACCAATGCAGCCATTTTAGTTTCCGAATCGAGAACTCTTGACATAAGCATCTACTTGATGAATGAACGCTCTTCGTAAAATTTGGTGGCCCTGACAAGGGCCATTAGCTTGATATTCAGCTTGTTCAGCACCGCGTTTAGGCAGCTTTCTTCTCCGTCTTCTTTGGCAACAAGACGGCTTGGATGTTTGGGAGGACACCACCCTGCGCGATGGTCACACCTGACAACAATTTGTTGAGTTCCTCGTCGTTACGGATGGCCAGTTGAAGATGACGAGGGATGATACGGGTTTTCTTATTGTCTCGAGCCGCGTTTCCGGCCAATTCGAGAACCTCGGCAGCGAGGTATTCCATCACGGCTGCGAGATACACTGGCGCTCCGGCACCAACACGTTCGGCGTAATTTCCCTTTCGTAGGAGACGATGAATACGGCCTACAGGGAACTGGAGTCCTGCCCGGCTGGAGCGGGACTTCGCCTTTCCCTTAACCTTTCCACCTTTACCACGACCAGACATAGTTTTACTTGAGAGAAAAGCTTGAACAAAGATAGGAGCTTTTGACGTAGCAACGAATGAAATCCAAATGAAGGGTTCGATGAGCATGCATTTTGTATTTAAAGGTAGAAGTTGAGTAGAGAATTGGCTTGAAAATGAAGATGCGCGTAGAAATGTTGTTTTTAGGATATGTTCGTTGAATACGTTTGTGTATTGGGGCAAAAAACATGTAAGGTAAAATTCCAAAAAATATTTACTTTAAACGTAACGAATGAAAAAAAGGACGGAAATTAGAGGACTCCTTACTTATCCCTATAGGTGCGAGCGAATTATATGAACGGCCCTATGTTTTGAGAACAGTAACTAAACGTGCAACTCGGCTCATTACGTAGCCAACTCAGCAAGTGACTCGGGACTCCTAAATATATGCTGTCCTGACCGTGTTCGTCCTCCATTCCATTTTCATCTACAAGCCTGAAACTATCTTCCTTTGACGTTGCATTGAAGATCTCATTTGCTTATTCCTGATTGTTTCCAGTTGTGTAACTGTTTAAACGTTCGTCATGCCACCAAAGACAAGCGGTAAAGCAGCCAAGAAGGCTGGTAAAGCCCAGAAAAACATTTCGAAAAGTGACAACAAGAAGAGGAAGCACAAGCGGAAGGAGTCCTACGCCATTTACATTTACAAAGTGTTGAAGCAAGTCCATCCTGACACGGGGGTCTCCTCCAAGGCTATGTCCATCATGAACTCCTTCGTGAATGACATTTTCGAGCGGATCGCTGCAGAGGCCAGCCGATTGTCCCACTACAACAAGAGGACCACTATCACCTCTAGGGAGATTCAAACGGCTGTACGTCTCCTCCTTCCTGGAGAGTTGGCCAAGCACGCCGTCTCCGAGGGAACAAAGGCCGTTACCAAGTACACCTCATCCAAGTAAGGAGGAAAAATATAGGGGAGGACAAGTTGAGTTTGGGATGTGAATTACTACTCCCAACGGCCCTTTTAAGGGCCACCAAACCTTACGAAGAGCAGTGAAGGGGTCAAAACCTGAATAAATCTTCAACTAGTTCACTCGTTAATCTCAATGTGAGACTGTTTTTGCATAGATATTAAGTTGTTTCCTTGTTTCGGTTGTTTTTTCAGTACTGATACATTTTAAAGAAATAGTCGTATCAAAATATTTAAGTAAATCATTGTTTAAAAGTATTATTTATCAATAAAAGCGATTTCGCAAAACCCACTTTTTGTAGTTGAATAGAAACTTTATTGATGCAACAAGAAGGTGTGCGTACTTGACGCTGTACAAAACGTCCGCAACATAGTGGAGTAACAAATAGGACGTACCATTAGCCTTTGCAAGGTTCAATGAAAGTTCTCATAATGTTCATAATCCGGATGACTATAATATTTTCACTTAAACGTCAGGCAGGCTGCAATAATGAAAAAAAAACAGATATTTTTTAAGGTATTCCTGTCGTAAAATTCTTATAAATGCATCATCAGACCAAACCAGAGGTCCATAGCCATGTCCTGTACGTTAAGTTGGTAACTCTGTTACCATTTCAAGAATTTATGACAAACGTTTATGCACATAACGTTTATGATACAGACCCAAGAGTCAGATTATTTCATGGCACAGAGCTGCTCTGACGCTACCAACAACATCCGCACACAACTCCCCTTGCCAGTATATACGGTGGATATAGGGAGCACTGACTTCATTCTTCTTTCTTAGTTTGTTCATATCGTATCATAAACTATCGATCAAAACTTCTTAATTTTTAGTAACCATGACTGGACGTGGAAAAGGTGGAAAGGGTCTTGGAAAGGGTGGCGCCAAGCGTCACAGGAAAGTGCTTCGTGATAACATCCAGGGTATCACCAAACCAGCCATTCGTCGGTTGGCTCGTCGTGGTGGAGTAAAGCGTATTTCGGGGCTTATTTACGAGGAAACTCGTGGAGTCCTGAAGGTCTTCCTTGAAAACGTTATCCGTGATGCGGTCACCTACACGGAACACGCTAAGAGGAAAACTGTCACGGCTATGGACGTCGTCTACGCCTTGAAACGACAGGGCAGAACCTTGTACGGTTTCGGAGGTTAAACAAAGAAAATCTTGTTTTAACCGGAATGAGGATTTTAAATGGCTAACAACGGAAATGATCTGGCAAGAATAACACCAACGGTCCTTTTAAGGGCCACCAAAATATCCAAAGAGCAAAAACCTTTTTTTTTTTGTGAACAAAATTCGGTCGTTCATCAAAAATCATTGGCATGCCGTATTTCATTTTAAATATTTAGGATTGTTAGTTTCGGGAGACAGTTATTCCATGTTTTTAACATCATTTCAGTCATAATTACGGTTGGAAAATTTCCTACATTATTATTACCAGGCATTGTTTTATCAACTTAACTGTAAACATTCAGATTTTGAAAAGATTATGTTTAGTTTGTCAACGTTCTAAGTTAAATGTTGGTCAAGTGAGCCTATGTTTGCAGAAACGTCCGCACAATGAGAAAGTTTTGTTTTGTTGTCAAGCTTCCGTAGTCATGGGAAAATCTAGGTTTGGCTGGAATTTTTCTCACGTCTTCTCAAGCGTGTTTCCGTAGTGTAGTGGTTATCACGCTCGCTTCACACGCGAGAGGCCCTGGGTTCGAACCCCAGCGGAAACAGTTGAAATTGTTTTGGTAATTTTGACGGCGAGCTGTAAGTTTTCTCCTGCTAGAAGGATGCCTTAGTTCTTGTTTTAAATTTCTCGCAGACGATGGCAATGTTTAAGACACTCGGCGAATCCTCGCCGTTTTTTTGTTATTAAGCGTTGTGTATTTAGACATTTCGAATTTATTGGGCAAAACTTGGTTTGGTTTTCGCTGCCGACCCGTCCTCAGTCACCCGATTCGGGTATGGGTTTGCGCTTACTTGGAACTGCAACTATGTAATAGAGTTCCTCCCTACTGTAAAGCCCTACTAATTCGGCGCATTGGCTTTTCCTTAGACTAAAAATATTATAGTATAGTTCCTTCAAGGGCTTTTCAGTTGTTGTGACGCAGGTTCATTTGCATATAGAGATGAGATGACAATATCACCTTGGTCGGTTCTAGAAACCAGAAACAGAACCGATGGGCTTGGAATATAACATGGTTTGCTACGGCTATGCCATTTTAGGACTCGGCTGCTTTTTTAAATGTTTAATGTCATCTTTTTCCTGTATTTGAAGGACACATATCCCTGATCTTTCATATGTACAGGGTTGTAACTTAACATTGCACACTACTTCGTGTCTCCTAACCTAAATTCAAGTCTATTTCTCTGTGTAATTTGGAAGCGCACACGAGGAACCACACGGAGGAAAGGCACTTTTGATGCATTTTTGAAAACGGAATATCTTCGAAACTAACGGGTTAAGACGAAAATCTTTAAGACGTTAAGACGATTAAAATTTCGTAAATAAAACGTTTATTCTTAAACTTGTTAAGGTTTTGATTCTGATCGAGATGGCTAAGAGAAAATTGGAAAAAAACGAAGAAAAGTTTGTCAGATGTTGTTCAAGTAAGACTTTCATATATACGTCAGTTAATAATGGTGCGATGTTTATGAGTTACTGCGTAGTTAAATGCGTTTGGGGTTGTCCAAAATCGCGAAAATAGTATCGGACCATTCAAAAACGTTCCATGGAAAAACGTGAAGACTCGAACCTGGAATATAGGATTTTCACAATCGAAGTGCACAGGAGGGGACTCTCTCACGTTCTTTCTTTTTTCAAGGCTGGCGACCTTCAACGTCCGTAACCAATGAGCTCTAACGACCGACGCCAATAATATACGAGCTGGTTTGCATTCGGCGGACCCCCCTTAAAAATGGGATTGAGGTGGATCTAGAAGTGATGGAGAAAATGTGATGAGGGGAGGGTTCTAAACAGTTAATGTGTAATTTTGTTGTTACTGCCAGGAGGATTGAACTGGCTATAACGAGCATTGGAACAAATTGTTCCAGACACTCAAAAGGGCAATTACACCAAAATTTTTGTTTGCATCAATCTGATGCTATGTCATTCACGTTGTTTGCCTTTTATCACCGTCTTACTTTTAACCACGGCGACCTCAGACGCTGGTTTCCAAAGGTAGCCACACATAACAAATTCATCCCGTA
>VICI01003204.1:0-13926 GCA_019593645.1 Akabosia matsudoensis | reverse complement strand
AAAGGGAACAGCTGGCAATTGTGTTAGGAAATAAAAATATTTCACCTAGTTTTTAACATCTGCGAGATTCAAAGAAAAAGGATTAGGATTCAGCGTCAAAAGCTAAAAAAAAAAACAATATTATATTTTCGATCTGCCTTGATACACGTAACATTGAAAGGTATAATCGTCAAAATACACATACTATGTAATACATATTCGTGTGGATTATGACCTGATAAGAATGCAAATGAAGCTGTCCACGAGCGTAAAAATATTGTAGCCGTTGAGAAAATAGTTGTCGTGTTGGAATGCGAGGGTCGTTTGGGTGTTGCTCTTTCAAATGCATAAAATAATATCTCAATGGGTTCAATTCAATCAATATCATTCACGGCTTCACATTGTGGTTTTTTTGCTTTGAAGCAAAAAACGAAGCAAATTTTAATATATTTTCATTCTACTGAGCAGAGCAGTACAAAAGAAAAAAAAAACAAACCTAATGGATATGCATAACAAGGTGGCTGATAACATTTTGGTATAATAAATACAAAATAGGTCTACTTTTTATTTATTTTCTTGAGCTCTGCCAAATCTGTCACCGAATTTACAGTTTTCCGTGTAACGTAAACAGCTTTAAAATAATGTTTGTATAGGATTTACGTGTTCTTTTTTCTTTTGTCATGTCTTCCATAGATTTTCCCATATTCATTCAGCTTTTAGCTTAGTCACGGATCCGTGTCTTGTCTCTGTACAAATCAGTTTGTTTTTTGATTAGTCATTTTTTTGTGAGTGTAGATATATCACGCCCTTGACATTGGCCACTCTTTTTTGTTATATCTTCCCGTAATAAAAAAAGATTACTTACAACTTATTTCTTTCTTTTCTTCCATTGTTTTCGTTTATGTAACCAGCCAAAAGATATGGGAAATGCGTAGATCTTTTTTATATTTTTCTTATTCCATTGACGGGATTTTTTTTTCGTCTTAAGAAAAGGTTCAAGAAAAAATATATGTCTTACGAGCCCTGTTTTAAATTGCATCGTCATAGAAAAACAAGTATAAAATTTTCAAGACACGAGTGTACATCTGTCTCACAAGCTCACTCCCTGCTTGACTTCTTAAGGAAATAAAAAAAAGGTACCGTAAAACCTCTAAAGAACGCCAGGTCTCTAATTAATGTTTGCGGGTTGAGATTGAAGTTTCTCGTATTTCTCTGGCGGCGTTCTTTAAAGGTTTTACGGTAAAAATTCTTTTTAACGATGAAACTTCTTGGAAGTCTGACGTGAAAAAAATATATTCTGGGTTTGGCCTGCGTTTGAGAAAAATAATGATGATGACGATGGGATGGAAGATACGTACCTGAAAAAAAGTAAAAGATGCGTGTGTGTCTGTGAGTAGGTTATGCATGCGTCATAAAAAAGGTGTATATATTTCTTTATCCGGATGTTACTTACGTAAAAGTATATCCTGAAAAAAAAATATATGAAATACACGTGTACAGGGTGACTCAGTAATACAGCGTACCATTTTCCATGTGAAAACCGAAGATAAATATTGTGAGATAGTTTTTTAAGGAGAAACCCTGTACAAGTGACAGGGAGAGGGGTGATATTGCATATGGGATATATAGTAATAACGTGTTTGGTTGTTAAGTTAAAAAAACGATCTTGGCACGTTCTACGATAAGGAAGATGAGGAAAAAACTTAAGACAAGCTTAAGTGCCTTTCCATTGGGTATATGTGTGTGTCGTAATGGACGGCGAGATTTTATTTTTACGAGGATGTACAATTTATTTATGTTGATTTCAAGCTCGATGTTTTTATTGCTTCCAAGAAGGTAGGTAAAATCACTGTAGAAAACTGAATAGAATTTTGAAAGAGATTTTTTAGGGAGTAAAATTTGAAATATGTAATAATATTTTTGTAAAAATAAAATGTTCATCCTGTTTTCCGGTTGATGGCGAGGATTTTGGCAATTAAAAGGTGTAAGAAACCTGTGCGGTGAGCCCGGCGAACCTTTAGATTTTAATGAATTAAGAAAAATGAAACTTGCCGTTTTGTTAGGTTGAGAAGCATGTGTGGATATTGGTTGTATAGCACGTCAACAGGTACAAATTGTTTATCTGGTTAGGTAACCAGGAAAGAGAGGTTTCTTGGCATTGTTAACGCATTAGAGAGCGGTATAATTGCTAAGGCTGCAAAAATTTGGCCATTTTTCACAGTTTAGAAGCCTGAGGAAAATCGTAAATTATTTTCAGACCTGAGTGATTGCATAATCAGACACGCTAATTAGACTGCTTTTTTCTTGTTATACTTTATCTTCAGAAGGTTAATGATAAATGAAAATGGACTCGATAACCCGTTTGAAGAAGAAAACATTCTTGACGAGTTTGCATTTCGGTTTGAGCACACGCGTAGGCTGGAGATAACCTCCATAAAAAACAGCTTGTTTTATAGTTTTGCACAGGGCGTTCTTTCTTTTTAAAAACCTAGTTATTTTGTACCACACAAGAAATAATAATAATGTACAGGATGGCTAATAGAACAAGGTCGAAACAAATTTTGTGCATATCCATGAGCAAACAAAAATCTGATGACATGGTTTGGACTTACCCTGTACATTTAGTTCTATGTAGTTTTATATAAGGTGACAAATACGGGCATTACGTAAAAAAGCAGGTTATATTTACAACAGCGAGTTTTTCAAAAGAAAACCTTCAGGTTTTATTTTCTTCTTAGAATTTACAAGGTGAATTGTCATGTCTTGTCATTTGGGGGAAAACAGGATGAAAATGCGTTGCTGTTGTTGTCTCTTAAAGCAAGAGGGAGATCCACCCACGCAAATATCAAGACAGACGAATTTTTGCGTTGCACACTCCTACTCAGTCAAACACAGGTGGGCTTTCAGGTAGAAAAGATGTGAAAAATAACAAGCGAACAACAATCATAAAATGCGTAGTTGTAGCAATTGGTAAAAGATGGTTGGTCCATGGGCAATGGGTAATGCCTGTTCCAAAAGTTAATTTCGTTTGAGATTTTAATTACAATTTTTTTTCTCTAAAGGAAAAAAATAGTTTTAAAATGTGTCTTATCAGTGTCTGGATGTGAGAGTCAATGTCATTTCCTAAGTTGACAGACTCATTAGTCTCGCGACGACACATTTTAATTCATTTTTTAAAAGATAAGCTTGTCTTATCTGTTTAAAGGAAAAACTGCATCGAAAATTATATATCTTTTGTCGTTAAAATGTTGCTAGTAACGTTTCAACTGGATTTCCTCATGGAAAATACATTCCGGATGTAACAAAAGTTGTCTATTAATAACATCCGACAAGTCACATGTATCATAAAATGCATATTTTTGAAATATTTGGGGCGGGAGACGAAATAGACGGCATTTACATTCATTTACTGTCAGAAACGGAAGGAAGAAACGGTTGATATGGCACACACGGTTGGTTTCCTTGTTTAATAGGCTTTCCACATGGAAAACAGCATCATTTTGAACAATTTTATGAGTCGGTTTGTAAATGTGTCCATTTGAGGACAGGCGTGAACCCGTCGAGTACTCACATCCGTTGAGGATTTTACACTACTCGGCTTTTTAGCCTGTTTTTATGTGTCGTATATATGCCTCCACATGTTTCTCTCTACTTCCTTCTACTTTTCATTCATTTGACAAATAAATCCTGACTTTTGAGGGATTTTAGGAATTAGAAAGAGTGTGAGACAAGGCACACGCTTGTAAGTGAAACCTTTTTTTCCTGTACAGTAATCATGAGAAAAGAGAAGAAGAAAAAACAACTCAGAATTTTATGTCAAAGCTGTATAAATATGAATGTATAGCATTGACAGAAAATTAAACGTGACAAAATCGATGCAAAACCGTGAAATGTGCGGAGTATGAACAAAATGCATTGTTTATTTTCTAGAATATCCTTTGAGAAAGTGTATTTAAACTGGTTTAGAGTAGAAAATAGGTTTCTTTTTTTTTGTTTGTGAAAATCCATATCTCTTTCATTTTGGCACGAACAAAAATTTTGAAAAGAATGAATTTTGTTGATGAACATCAGAGTATTGCGCTGTGTCAACCTCGTTTTAAAAGCTTTTGCCAGACAGAAATAAGAGCTTTGTATCCTTTCTTTCTGAAGGATAAAGTGTCTTGAGGAAAAAAATATTTTGTTTATCTTTTCATATATGATATATTCTTTGGGCAAACTTGAATCCAGGCCTAGATTGAAAAAAAATTGGCGTGTGTAGCTGAACGTATTACTATTGGGCACGTATGAATGAATGAAATAACTTGTGTGATAAAATATATAATCGTACAAAATCCAGCCATGCCATGAGCCTATAGTGAAAAAAGAAAAAAAGTGTTTTGGACACGTAATCACGTTCGCGTTCATGAGAAAAGAGGCATTGATGGATGAAAATGAATGGACGACGGATGTCTGCATATTTTTTCTCTATGGAACGTACGTAGAAAATAAATAATGAATGAATGAGAGTATTTTTTTCTGTGGCGAGGATGTGCGGAACTAAAATACGAAAGAGGAAAAAACAGAATTCTAACAGGGACAAGATAGCACGCAATGTTTTCCAAACGTGGTGTTTTCTAAGTTCCATACGGTTCTTGTCTGGCTGGGCTCTGGGTTACATTTCATCGTCAGAAAAAAGTTTTGTATTCATTCATTCTTGAAATAAGAAAATCTGGCTGGGTTAATTTTTTTTGGCGTTGAAAACGATGTGTCAAAGTCAAAAAGAAGATGTTGCTTTTTTGAAGGAGAATATCATGACAAGGTTGAATCTTACATATCGTTATATTTGCAAAAAAATATGTAAATTTTCAATAGATTGTAAACTGTAATAAAAATTTACATGAAAAATCTCTTTAAAAAATGGATTTTTATGCATGATTTTAATGATTAAGGAAAAAAGTTGCACGGTATTGGTGTAAAAAAGTATTGCGCAATTTTTGAATGAAATATGTAGTACAATGTACAATTCGTATGCAGTTTTTTTCTGTATAGGAATGTTTCTATAGTGTTTTAGTTTGGGGGGGGGGTGTGTACGTGTATCTATTACATGTTTCATTCATTCTTACAAGAGGGACGAGGTGTTTACTGCGATAGTGAGCGGATGTCCTGAGGTATATATATTTTTTTTCTGTTTCATGTGGTTTTTTTTTGCTGCGTAGTATTTTCTACACTCGTAGAATAAAATCTAGTGCACTTTTTGGTTACACATCTGAATGTTTAATGATTAAAGCGAAACACATTTTTATGTACATTTTTTTCCGGTGATGCGGCTGCGCACATTTGGTAGAGGAAGGATTTTATGTTTGTATGGGAAAAAAGACGGCATGGGCTTAACGGTTGGCCAGTTGTGGCTTTTAAAAATTATGAATGAAAAGGGAAATGCAAACGAAACGAGGAGGAGGGTGTATCGGTAAAAATTTGTCTCATTAGTAGGAAAAAATATGGTTACGGTATGCGGAAGTGTGTGAAACGTCCATTTATTAGACATCAGATATATCGTGTCGCATTGTAGGGGGACAAGAATAGAAGATGGTGCCAAATGTCTGGCCGTTATCATCATAATTCAAAGAGAGGAACGGATAGAATTAGGAATTAGTCTTAATTTGGAAGTAAAATGGTGTACAGTAAGGATTAAGCTTGTCTGTGCGGTAGTGACAGATAAACACAAGATGTTCGCTACGAGAGGATGTTGTTATAGATATGTTTGGCTGAAATGGCGTACCCCATTTGAAACTTGTTATCACCGACTGATAGAGGCGACCTGTGCATTATTAAGCTTTATTGTCGCGTTGCAGGATTTTGTTAGGGAATCCGATGCTTAGAGTGGTTTAGCTGAATAGGCGTCCACCAGTTCAAACTTGTGTTTAGCAACGTATAAAACGAGAGTTTCCAATAAAGTGTATGTTGGTATAGAAGGGTTTGGCTCATTTTGTACATGTACGTTGATGCAGTTGATTGACAAACTGCTATGAAATATGATTTTAAAATAGCTTCAACTTCCCAGAAATCAGGATGAGGATGAAACAAGAAAAAAAGCTGACGGGTGAGTTTAGTGAAATGATTTGCTTTTTTTTCGCCTAAACAAATAAATATTAAAGAACGTCTCAAGATAGTTTGAAAGACAAGCGACCAAGATGTTTTTCGCGAGAAAAAGTTTTATTATTTTGCCGGGTAATATTTTAAGGAACTTTTTATTAGTCATTTCATTTCCTTTGGCTGAAGGGAAAGAAAGTAGCAGTCCAGAACATGATGGACACAAAGATGACGTTGGTTTTGCAATAAAGATTATTTTCATATGACTGTAATACGAGGTGTTGGTGTTTATGAGTAACCCTGCACGTATTTATTTATTGATCCTTTCCTCTCGTAAAAATTGCATCTTTTGAGGGAATTTGTAATGAAGGAAGTACGAAATCCTGTTGTGTCGAAATGACATATTCTTTGAATCGCCTTCGTTTTTTTGCTATGTGCATGTTTTTGAACGAAAGTGCTATCAAAAATCTGTGTTCTTTTCTTGAAAGAAAAATGTTTCAACGAGTTTTTTTGAGTTTTAATTGATTATAATTTATTTATTTATTTCAGTACATCGGATGCCTAGACGTGAACACCTCTATGAAAAGTCTGGACTTTGACACGAGATCCCTAATAGCCAAGTGAGTTGAAGAATTGTTTAATATATTAATTTTTTTAAAGCATTGTCGAGAAACATATTTAGCAATAGGAAAGAAACGCACAGGAAATGCCTAGAAATGTCATTCAAACTGTGCCAGACTCAGAAGAGAAATTGCGAAGCAGTCAAAAAAAGGGTACAAGGCTGTTACACATCTCTTTTCTTGTAATTCTCATGTTCAGAAGTAAAATTTGCTGATGTTTTACGAGTATGGCTCACACATGTAGTAAAAACTGTACGTGACTCTTCCCTCAAACTACAGCTTAACTGAACATTTTTCTCAATGACATCTTCGTAGACATGTTTTTCCCTGAAAAAAAAGCACCCCAAAACCATAGAGACATACCAATAGGTCTAAATAATTGATATATGGATGTATGAATTTGTCTCTGGGTAATAAGAGTATCATTTTCCTCTTGAATTTATATTCCAGCATGGAGTAAAAACAAGTTTTTTTGCGGGATTGCGTGGGCGTTCTGCAGTCGTTTTCTCTCCGTTTTTTATGTATCAGCGGGAAAAAACTTATTTTTTCTTCTCTCTTTTAACGGGTTTGCTCTCGATCCGGAAATTAGGCAGCATTATATGTATTTCATTTCTATGTATGTCTGTATAACTATTAGTCTGTCACATATAAAACAAACCAAATTGGTTAGCAAAAGACCATATAAATAGGCGTCAGCTCAGCGGAGAAAGACGTACACCTGAAAAAAAAAAAACTTTTGTGGTGGCGGGTTTTTTCCTGATGGAATTGCAGAGTAAAAATAGACTAAGATGATTTGTTTTTTACGGCATAGCGATGATAAATGGTTGGGTAATCTAATTTGTTAATTTTTGTGTTGCTTTCTATTTTGCAGGGAATGTATTAATCAAGTATGTGAAGCAGCCAACCTCCGCTCGCAGGATAAAAAGAGAAAGGTACGTTGAAAACAACTGCATTCATTTCCGGTTTTAAAGTATCCTTTTCCCTTTGAAACCTCCGACAATCTCCAATATATTAACTTTTTAAAGAAAAAAATACTTTCTCTTGAGAATCCTCCCACTTGGCGGAAAAGCAATAATATTTGGCCACGTGGAGGGACTATGGAGTTGACCTAGTTTTCAAGTTTTCTTTTCCTCCAAAAAAGTACCGACGATATTGTTAGGATTTTTTTTTCTTTGTTGCATGAGGATGTACTGAAGAAAGTCTTTCAGAATTGAGACAATTTACACCTCGTCACTCCCAATAATTACCTTTTTTTCTACTTGATTACTTTCACCAGGTGGAGAAAATATGTACAGCTTTCTCTGTTCTGAGCAGGTGCCTTACTCCCTCCGACTTTGACTGATGAGAGAAAATCCTTCAAGAATCCCAGCTTTTTTGTGTGTTTTTTTTTATGAATGAACAAAAATACCTTAACTGTTTTTTCCTCTTTTCTCTTCTACTCTCTCCTGAGAGAAAGTAGCTTGGAATTAGAGTTTAAGCTGTACCAGCTAAAGAAATATGCATATACATTGTTCAATTTAAGCCAGGTCTACCTGGTTGGGAAAAATAAAGCTGCTTTCCATTTCTGGTGAAAGATAGTCGCGGTAGAGCTTTCTCGCAAATTTGTGGGGGTGTAAGGAAAGAGAAAAAAATTATCGATCGCAAAATTGTGTGTGTGTCTGTGTTCGTTGCTCCCTCGAAGAGATGCGAGGATTTTGCCAAGAAAAACAAGTAGGAATTGTTTAGGCTCGCAAATTTCTTTTATCCTTTTTTTTGCCAGGAACAAACGGAATATTTTTATGTTTGCAAAGAGAGCAAAGAAAAAGCGGAAGCTGATGAGCGTCAAAATGAAAATAAGATGGCTTAGCAATAAAAAAAAAGAGGAGAAAAGCTTTGTTGTCACTTTAAAAATCACGTTTTCTCCGTATCGTCTTTTGCCTTCTTTTTGATGTTTGTGAATTCTTTTCTGGAAAATCTGGTTTGCTGAGAAAAATCCACTTGACTTTTTAAATTTCATTTCTTGATTGTTAAATTGAAGCAAACTGTTCAAAAAAAAAAAAGAACGTAAGAAAACCAAAGCCTTTCGACTTTTTACTTGATAAAAAAATGAAATAAAAAAAGATATTTCTGGATCTGGTCGAATAAGCAAAAAACGCAGAAGTTTCCAATTTTCTCTTGAAAGCAACAATTACAAAATCAAGGTTTCCCGCCAGCACAAAAAAAGTGGATGAAGGAGAAAGTGTTAAAAAACTAATTGAATTTAAGGTATTTCCACCATGTCACTCTCCCGCTTTAAATGTTAGAGACAAGTACTTATCCAGTTTATATCTCTCTGTCATCTGTGATGTAGTTAAATTTGCAGGAAATTTGTGTAGGTATTCTGAAAATGGAGGCGGGTTTTATAATTGCCTTTCCTCCCACGCACATCTGAAGGCTTTTAAAATAGCTTTTTTTTGGTTTTCAGATTGACAGGCGGGTGATACGGATTTTGGGGATGAGACCGCGACTAGAGCACGCTGGTTCGGACGTCCGGTTGACTATCACGAGTACCTGTTTAAAGCTGACGAGCCTGGACACGGGCGCGGTCATTGCGGTTCACGACATGCCAAATATTTCCTTTGCGTCTGGAGGCGATGCGGTACGCAGACACATTTGATAAATACACGACAAAATTTGTGTTCTTGTATGAAAATTAATGTTTTAAATTTGATTTTGATAGACAATGCTGGACTTTGTTGCGTACGTTGCCAAAGACGCAATCGTGGGACGAGCTTGCTTTGTGCTGGAGTGCGGGAGTGGTCTCGCCCAGGATGTGATCACGACGGTGGGTCAAGCGTTTGAGCTTCGGTTTAAGGAGTATTTGCAAAAGCGGCCGCCACCGCCGAGGATTCCAATGGACGACCCTGAGTATTACAACGACCTTCCTGGAAAGGTTCCGCCCGAGATGGGCAGCCACGAAGGAAAGGAGAAAATTATGAATGTGGGTCAGGCGGGGAAAGGGAGCAGGGCGAGGGAGCCGCCGCCTCTGAATTTGTACCCGACTTCAGATAAAGGTGAGGCGGAAATTCTGGATGATACTTACTGGAGGTTGACATTTTGGCGGGAATTTTAAACCGAGGATTTTGTTTTTGTATCGAATTTGCAGAGCTTACCGTAAACCTGATTGACTTTGAAGCTCCAACACCACCCGCCTTCGGCCCTTCCGTGGAGGACAAACAGCTCGACTCGTTCCTCCTTCCTGGGGGAGGTGACCACCTCTCAAACGGTGCAAACAATTTGGGTGCTAACAGCCATGCTAATTGTGTCGGAACAGGGCTGGGTCTGCCAAACTCACCGAGTCAGCCGCCAACTAAAGATCCCTTTGATATGCGTAAGAAAATTTGCGATAAAAATCGAAGGGAGTTTAAAAATAAGCTTAATTCCAATGTTTTTTAATGTTTTCCAACAACAGAACCGTTTGCAGCCTCGTTGTCTCATCAAAACCCTCCTCCACCCGAAGGAGGAGTTGACCAAAAGCGACTTTTGGAGGGGGAAATCTGGTACCATGGCGCAGTCAGCCGTGGCGACGCTGAAGACCTTCTCAAAAATGTAAGGTTCAGTTACATCATCAAATTTTTTGATGAAAGCTCGTCCGATTTCAGAAACTACAACGGTTTCCGTTTTGGATTTTCAGGACGGTGATTTCCTCGTTCGAGAGTCGCTCGCATGCCCCGGCCAGTTTGTCCTCACAGGTCTTCAGGGTGGATCCCCCAAACATCTATTACTCGTTGACCCTGAAGGAATTGTACGCTGAAAATTTGTACAAATTTTATAGCATTCCATGTGACGCATGATTTAATTGCATTTTACTTGGTTTGCATATTAATTAGGTACGCACAAAGGATCGAACGTTTGACAATGTAATCCACCTCATCAAATTTCACAGCGACAACTCCCTCCCAATCATTTCTGCTGAGAGTCTGCTCCTCTTGAGGAACCCTGTTCCACGAATCATATCGTAATCACCCCGAAAACCAAAAACAAATTTGTTTATAAGCTGTTTACATTTCCCCCATATACAAATACCTATTCACATTCGATCGAGGACTTTTGTTTGAAATTTACAAAAACACTTCGTATTTTTTATTTAGTAACAAATTTACTAGACGGTTATTTTAAAGAATAATATATTTAGTACGTTCTGTCAACAAGTAACAAAAGTATGCGCAGTATAATTAAAGAATAAGGACTTTTTTGATGAATATGATAAATTATTAATAATTTAAAGGGAAAAACTTTAAGGAACTGAAATACGAGAAATATAAAAATATTTGAGACTGTTTTCTGCAACCTGTCATACACAAACGATATATACCTATTTAAATAGTTTACCAAACCAATATTTTCAAGATTATACCCGAAGAAACAGCAAGTACAAGTCCCCCCCCAGGGGGTATTCAAGAGTCGTTCCCAAGGTTTTTAATTGGATACTCTCACTTTTGCCTTGAAGAAAAGAAATGTGACAAGAGTAAACAAAGGAATGCTTGTTTCTAATTTTTAAGCTAAAATCCATACATTTTGGGAATAAAATAAACCTGTGTGAAACGTTTTACCCTTTTGTCGGTTAAAATAAATCAATTCCTTACATATATTTTTCCTTGTTTGTATAAAAAATGCTGAATTTGTATTTTTTAAACGGCTAATTTGATTAGAAACCAGTAAGGAATTGTGTTTCATTCAAATTATTTGTTGCTTTATCACAATTTTTGGGTACAACTCTTCGAATCAGATCCCATTTTTTAATTGTAAATAAGCCTCAGTTTTGCTAGATTAATTTCCAGGTAACCAATCAATTACAAAAGTTTGTATTTTAGCCAAGGAAGTCATAATTTAAAAAATAATGATAACACCCGCCATTTTTACAATACATAAAAATAAGATGCAAACTTAGCTGTATTAATACCGAAAAAAACCGAAATAATATACATAAAATACGTTTTCAGAAAAGAAACTAGATAAGATGTAGCGTTCGTTAACTTCATTTGTAACCTATATGTGATGAACCTCTTGGGAATGGTGCATTCAACTGCGACGAGGAGCACAGCGAAGCGAATTGAGTCTTTTTCAGAGCGAACTCGGCTCACTCACATTAGTATGAAATAGTCAGACGCAGACGTATTATTTGTTCTCTTGAAGAGCTCCGTGACCGGTGCTACGATTGTATATTTAAAATTCCTTCAAAAAAATGTTTTTTCTCTTCCTGTTCATTAGCTTTTGTACAGCTCATGCATAGAAAAATGAACATTTACATAGATGGTTATCGTGCTCAACTTCTACAATCGCAGCGGTATAGTCGCGGAACACCTTAAAAGGGAACCAACAACAAGTTTTCTGAGTTGGTAATCTCTAGTTATCTAATGCCAGATGTCGCCTTTTTCAGGACACCGTACCGTAGTTTCACCATAACCTTGACTTGATTAGGGACGTCCCCTTTATTCTCAACAGCGTCCCCTATGTCCCCCTTTTTATGAATTTGGAATTTTCAACACGACGCCTGCGAAAGAAGAAATGAACTTACGCCAAATTGCAATAATCTTGGAATTTTATATATGATAAGTTTGCAATGTTGAAGTCTTATTCGAATTTTTCCAAGGTTTGACTATCAAATTTGGTTACCGTAAAACTTCTAAAGAACGCCGGGGGTCCGCAGGGAAATTTGAAATTTCGCCGGGGTCTCTAAAGAATGCCGGGTATAATACAGGAATTAATCGCCGAATATCGGCAATTATAAACATTTGGTCACAGAAAATGACGAAAAACAAGGCCCGGAGAATGCAATTGTACTGCAACGTTTGCGAACAATTGAATTCAAGTTACTCGAAGCTGGATTGTAACAAGTTAAAACCGAAATTTGAAATTTCGCTGGGTCTCCAATTATCGCCGGAGGGTCGAGAGGGAAGTTTCAGTTTTTCGCCGGGGGCGATCTTTAGAAGTTTTACGGTATTTTTGGTCTTGAACGAGCATCAAGAAAAAAATATCAGAGAAACGGTTCATTTTATTATAAAAAGTAATTTTTTATGCTAATTGTCGAGTCAATATTTTGGAAATAATTTCTTTTGTGCATGAGCATCCCTTGGTCCGATGATGATTAACAGTTACAATCGAAACGTCAACCAATAAAGCTACTTTTTATCAAAACATGTCCTCTAATATCGTTGAAAATATGGAAAAAGTAATTTTCAGGGCCCAGAATTTCGCATCCCTACAAATGGTCAAAACAATCCTGCATGCCCATCCCAATCGATTTGGGATTTTTTTCCACAATTCCTGAGAGGGAGAGAAGGAAAAAAACTGGACATGAAAATAGCGAAGAGGTTAAAAATGTGCAAAAAATAACGCACTCATGTCCTGCATTGTGATAGAGATAAACGCTAGTTTTTTATATATAACTCCATCTATTCTTTGTTCCTCATATGAGACTTTGTGATTTCCCTGCACATCTAAGGCTGAGCTCTAGTTATTATTAAGTAGCGTAAGCTGCTTTATGAATTTGTTCATGTCTGTCCGTCCGTCTGTCCGTCGCCCCTTCGTACATTTATCCCTATTATGTATTATATGTAGTCAGTGTACATAGCTGAACGGCCGGTTGCTTTTTTTTCTTCACATTAATGCATGCAAATTGCATCACAGAAGATGACGAAAAACAAGGTCCTAAGAACGAAATTGTTATTCAAACGTTTGTTAACAATTGAATTCAAGCTAACTAAGCTGAATTGTAACACATTAAAACTTCCGTAAACGAAAAATTAAAATTTCGCCGGGTCTCCAATCATCGCCAGGGGGTCGAGAGGGAAGTTTCAATTTTTCGCCGGCGGCGTTCTTTAGAAGTTTTACGGTATTCGCCATCTTCAATTGTTAACCAAGAAAATGATGATTGGAATGCAAATTTTTTTCGCATCATCTGAGAGAAAAAGAAGAGCATTCTATTTTTAGTGATAAGAAGGCTAGTTTTAGTTCAGTTATCATTCTCTCTGAATTGCCACCAGTGAAACCACCGACCTCCGCTGGGATTTGCCTTCGGGTGGTACCAATCACGAAAAAATATGCTGCTTCGTCACAGCGGATCTTCAAAAAATATAAAAGGCAACAAAATGGTTTGGCTCTGACCGGGTTTCAAACTCACCTACATTGCAATAGAGAACGCTTTCGCTTGAAAATATCATACAGATCCTATATTTTTGAGAGGTACTGTGAATCATGCTAAAAGAGTTTCCTGAACTGGACGACCTACCGCATTGAA
>VICI01003203.1:0-13927 GCA_019593645.1 Akabosia matsudoensis | reverse complement strand
AATGAGGTCTGCAAAGCTTACAATTTAATCAACTCGTATCTGGTTTTTACTCAACTGTCCATTATAAATGAAGTAAATAAAAAAAGTTCATTAAAGTGTGAGTGCTCGTGACTGCAAGGTCATCATTAGTGACATCATTGCAAACAAACCCAGAATTGGGGTCGACTTTTTCGAAAATTTTCTGATAGCATTTCATCTTCGCTAAACTAACTCATTTATCCTTTCATCCGCTTCTTGTTCGCTTTCACAGTACGTTTTCCTAAGTCTGAATTGAACATGATCTTGAAGTACAATATGAGGTTAGATTCAAGGACGAACATGGGGCCAGTATACTAGACAATCCAAAGTTTGTCTGTACGAACGATTTTTTTAGCTTATTCTAATTTTACTTACACTGAGCTGTCAAAAACCTACTCTTACAGAGTACAAGTTTCCTGTTTCTTGACAAATTGTATAACTAATTATTTCCAATTTGTCTAGAAAATACTCTTAGGCAGCCAGTAGTGATTTCATGCGGCTTGTGTGAGACGACGAGGGAAAGCATACCCACCATGTATCTTTGCTTCGAGAAAGCAACATGATAATATTTTACATTAGGTGCTCCTTTGTTTCTTTTGGCGATTAAATTCAAAATATTTGACTTCGTTATAGAATTCATGAAGCATAAACCTTTGGCACAGTTTATGACAGGAGGAGTTTCCTGTTGTGAATACCATTAAGTTTATTTCGAATATTTGCATGCAAATATATACATAGCCATTAAGTGTTGTATTTGTAGTTCGTATTTTAAATAAATATTTCCCTCGTTTCAACAAAATTCTATTAAGTAACTTTAAAACAGAATCAATAAGTTAGTTTTATTCATGAATTTCAAAGCCCAACCATTTCAGAGTATTTATTTTATAGCTTACTCTATGCTTGCTGCAAATTTTTTTTAGCAGAATGTTGCGACGGAAGTCGCCAGTATCCCCCTACAGAGTCTTGGTAAACTTCCAAACTTGAGATCCCCATAACCGGATGCATTACTTCTTAGTGACATAAAGAATGGTATCACAGTTCAAGGTTACGGATAATAAAGCTGGTGGCTCTGATTTGGTAATATTACCACCCAGAAAAAGTTATGGCTTTTGTAGTTTTAGTAGCCAAACACACATGTTCCATTACCCGCTCAACAGACGTGTAATATTTTATGTTGCTTATAAGATGAAACAAATTTGTTTTATGATAGCGAAAGTCGTAAATTATTTCGGGTACACAAACTAAAAAATCCGCCTTTCCGAACATGCTAAATTATTCATGTCAGCAGCTATACAATCCCTTGTCTTAGGTTGAGTGTCGTAAATGTCACATTACTTCGTATCAATTTCTCTTTTCCCCATTGCCTCAAGTGTTAGTTGGTTTTGTTATGATTTTGGCGCGGCTTATGTTACAGAGTTAGGTTTGACATTTGAAACTGTAGATGAAGCTTAGAACCAAAGTAAGTAAGAATAAGAAAAAGGAGCTAGGATAAGCGGTGTGTCAAGAGAGGAAGTGATTGTAAGAAACGCAAATTACAAACGCTCATTATAATGCAACAGATTTTTTTCCATTTTAGATATCCCTACAAAATGCTCGGTTCAAGTATATTTCGAGCAAATTTATTTGACGCTTTCTCACTTTCCCGGAACTTCATCCTGTTGATTTCCTATCCCTGCTTAAAAGTCAACTGAACTTTTAGCACACCAACTTGAAGGGGTTGTTTGTCTTCCATTTTCAATATTTGCATATTCTGCTCATTGCTCAGTACTTTATTTGATAAAGTCAAAACAAATATTGACCGCACATGCATAAACATGTTTACGGGTGACTGCCATTTCAGAATCCGAACAAGAAAACTTAACTCATCATTTGGTATTAAGTACCCTATCCTAATACAGAGAAAATTTTCCGTGGCCATGATTTTCTCGAAAAATGTCAAAGGAAAGCTATGTTACGCTAAGGACTCTTGATTGCATGGAAAATCATCAAACACAGTTTCTATTTCCGCAATTATTCCAGAACTTATGTTGCAACGAATGGAATTCGGACACTGATGAATATTAAAAGTTCATTTGATTTAGTATGGACTGACGTAGTTGTTTACCCACCACCCACCTTTCTCGCACTTGTACAACTTTCTCCAGACTTTCTGTTTTTAACGTGAATAGATTTAGCGCTATTTATACATCTGCACGAATCGTTATTTTTAACACTGTACATACACATCTTACCTTAGGTATGTTCACTTTGCCCCCTTGGGAAATCCAAAGCCGGATTCGGTGAAAGTAAAATCTAATGCGCAAAGAAATGAATATCTTTATTTATTTATTCTGGCCGTGCACCCAGTAACGTCAGAGCAAATCCAGCCAAGGAATTCATGCATAGACTCGTCTACTATCTGTAGCCATTTCGAAAATAGATTTTTGCTTAAGCATTCTACTCGTTTCTCGATTTCATTGTTTTTCTCTCTGTTCACATTTTAATTTGATTACAAATGCGTCCAAGTGTGTACTTACGAGCTGCATCTGTATAACAACTTTCTTGTCAGTCACAATCACCAGCCAATTCGTTAGAACGTCGTACTTGTAGCTGGCCATTTTAAAATAAGGCATACGTTTAAAACTTAAAACTTTTTTTTTCAATCAAACTTGTACAAACAAGTGAGATAACTTTGTTGTACATTTTCTCTTACTTTCACAGTCCCAGTCGAAGCTACAGCATTTCTTGCAGCAGTTTCGGCGTTTGCCGTATTCCTCCTTGTGATTTTCATCTACGTCAACAAAAAGTGGCGCATTCTGAATGTCGGCATTGGGGGAGCAAATGGGAGTAGTACTGGCAGCAGCAGCAAGAGTGGTCGATCACAGGGAAGTCAGCAAGCAGCGCTTTTACCTTGTCCGCAATCAACTGATACCCAAAATGACAAGTTAGACGGACCCCTTCAGTTCACGTCTCCGCTCAGCAGTCCATCAGGTACGAGCTTTTTTCCTCCATTTTTTCCCAGTTCAATCAATTTGTTGGTTTGACTGTACTCATAAAAAATCCCTAAACAGCTTTTCCGCAAACCCTTTCTCATAAATATTCGCCTCCTCAGCGATTTGTCTCTGAATTGACCATGTCTGGTGAGTTCCAGCGGAGTACAAAAATAGGGAAAAGTGTCTAGACCAGGCTACACATAAGGTTTGATTTATGGTAGACAATTTAATGGAACATGTTTTTCTTTCCGTGATGTATAGGCGATGAATATGTCGCATCGTTCCCAGAGTCGAGTTCGGACAGTGAGGAGGATGTACTACGACGATTGAGGCATCACCAGCAGCAGCTACAGCAACAACAAAGACATCACTACCCTGACCATCATGAGGTGAGCCGGGCTTCGTACACAAATCACCCCAGCCACCCACACAATGTTGCGAGTAGTCTGGTGGCAAGGGGATCCCCTGGCCAAATCTCAACACGTTCAATATCCGTGGATGGCCATCACTACAGCCATCCAAGTCAAACTATTCATCCTATGGCTCAACGGAGTTTTGACCAGAGCATGGGGCACCACCACCACCAGCAGATGCATTTAGTATCTAGTGTTGTCTCGTCTAGTGCAAGTCACCATGGGCACAGTCACCACCCACTTCACCACCCTCATCACCCAGCCGCCCCAAGTCCTTCATCGTCCTTTACTAGTCAAAGCATTAGGCCTTTACGTGTCTCGAGCATTCGAGAAATGGAGGATATACCGGGGAGCTCATCGAGAAGAAGACCCCATTCCAAAGGTAAATAGTTTTTGTCGCATAAAAATCCCAATAGTAATCAGCACTTCATGAAATAAAACGAAAGAAAGGAAGAAAACGTAAATTATCCTGGAAAATACAGTAATAAAATTGCTTTCATCATTTTATTTCCTAACATTGTTTGCGAAATGATTAGGATTTGATGGTGATATAAGGGTAATTTGCAATCTACTGGCTGTATAGCAAACCTAATAACATCATCAGGGTAAATGAGCAGCTAGTATATTTATAAAACTTTCTCCCAGTTTCAGAGTAAGTCAACATGCTACTTTTCCTTTGATCTTATCCACGCTACTTTAACATCAATCGCTCTCGTGTAATTTATTCAGCTGAGACGAAATGGAATCTGGCTGCTAAACACAAAGTTAACAAAAAATCTGCTTGAAATGCTATAAATCAACCAACCATGTAAAATTGTAACAGTTGATCAAAGACGATGTCATATTTAACGGATTCCTTTCTATACCAAATCGATCTTCAATGCCTTTTCTTTATCTTTCATTTTCAATGATTTTGTAATAATTACTAGAATCAATACGCAAGCAAAAACGAGTTTTTCAATCAAACGAACTCGGAGTCTGTAACATGATTCAATTCAACGGAATGTTATGACGAAGGATGCCTGAAAGATTGTGAAAGCAGAGGAGCAGGAATCAGTGATGCAACGGTGGCAGCAGTCTGAATTTCCAGGCTAATGCATTCACGGGTTGGGCAAGCACCACTTCTATGGCTTCCCTACACGTGCAAATTTTATCACTAACTAACCTAATTGTCAAGCATCGCCTTTTCTATGCAAATTGGAGAACTTATGCAACTCGTAATATGCATAGCGTTTTGAACCCAGTCTAGGGAACTCACGGGTAAATTGTTAGAATGTATTTTGACCGAGAGATTTTCCTTGTGTAAGAGCTGAACAAACTATGTACAGGTTTAGCTAACAAGCACATCATTTTCATTCCTATTTGGCGGCTGATGACGCTTTTCAAGATCAAATTATTTTGATAGGGATTCCGGCAATTGTGTCGGGGCGTTTAAGAATAGATTTGGTTTTTCAAAAATAATATGGCAACTTTTTTCCCTAAACATGGACGAGTTCCTGGGAAAGTTGCTTAGAAAGCGTATTCATAACGAAATCCGTTGAGAAATTATATGCTAGAGGCAAGTTAATATCGCTTTCTCTGACGTTTTGAAGCAACCAAGTGGCAAAGTACCATATACCTGTCAGCTAAAATAAACATTCTAAAGATTATTCTGGGCAAAATACATCAAGTTATGAAGATATTTGCCTCATGTGCAATGCCGCCACACATTTTGTATATATTTATCATTTCCATATTTACCTTTCCTTTTGCCTAGCCATTTGTTCATGGAGAAGCTCCTAAAAAGACGAAGAAAAAAACTGGCGACGGCAGTTGGAGGGATTCGCCGAGAAAAAGCCCCATCGGGTGGAAAAGAGGCTATAGAACATTTCACTGCGAAATGTTGCTTTCTCCTCACCATTCACTGTCTAGTTGGAAGTTACTTGGGAACGACGTTTTCTGGTTGTTACAGCAACGACGTTCCTTTCTATTCGCGGATATAGCCTGCTCCAGATTCTGCCATTTTAGTAAATCCCTCTCAAACTACATATGTACATATTGAACATTGTTTATAGTTGAACTCCTATAGAATACGCATTTTGTAGTTAGTAGAGTCATTCCACCTCCCCCGCACTGCTCATCTTGAATGAAGTGAAACTGGAGTAGTCTTTTGCTAGCGTCCGCATTTTTCTTACACAGAGTTTTATGGCTGTAGAGTTGGAACACTGTTGCTCTCATTTCATTGAGAAAAGGCTCTTGTTTATGTTCACGAACTGGGCGTCTCATGGAAAGTTCTATAAAGTTGGATGAAGCTTACAGTTTTTGCATATGAATATTATCCTTCTCGTGTATTTATAAAAACCTATGAAGATGTACATTCACCATTACTCGTTTACGAGAATGAGATATTTTTTTGGAAAGGTAACAAGATTCATTAATTACTTCTGGTTGACTTTGTTCAGTTATTGTATAGTGATAATAATGTTCGCATGGGCGGATCTTCGTGAGGTATTGAAGTACCTCATTTTCTCTCCCATAAAAATATTGTTTGACAGGGAATTGAGCAAAAAACCCCATTGAACTCTATTGTATTGTTCTTGATTTGTTCCCTGTCTGGGAATTTACTTGTAATGCTGGCTTTCGTGTGGGAAAAAAGAAGAGAGAAGAAAACACGTGTACCACGTGAATTGATTTCGGTTCGATAATCATGTTCCATACAACAAGCTAAAAAAAGGGGGGAAAGCGTGGTTTTACCAACGAAATGATTGTGGTCTTTTGGTTTTAATTTGCATGGATTCCATTATCATATCTAGTATCAGGGTTCTTTTCTCTTGATGTAGACGAAAATTACAAAACCTCGGACTCACACATTCAGTTACACATTTTCCGGGTACGAACCACATCTTCTCAATGAGAGAAAAGCGCTGGAAACCGAATCGTGATTAATTAGAATTGGCCAAGTCATTACGAACAATTAAAGGAGAACGTGATTAAGCTCTATTTCTAACTTGGTTTAGATTTAGACAGTGGGCGATGATAATTGAACGTAAAAGGAAAATTGTATAGGATTTTGATGATAGAACAATTTTTGATGCTACTGCATGCGATGCGATATGATGAATTTACCTGCAAATGGCTAAATGAAAATAGTTGACATATCTTGATGGACTGATGATTTATGATTGGTTCCTCAGAAAAAGGTGTTTTGTTGGTTTTCCCCCAAAGTGGACAGATTGTGAGTGCAACATGTTTTTGCATGACCACGCCTAAAATCCTAATTTGGGATCATGCATTTTATATAAATATCTTTTCCTCGATCTCACTGGGTGTCACAGGGGATGGTCTCATTATAGTAATGGAGTACAAGACAAATATTAATGCATCAACCGACCGATTCCGTAAATGGATTAATTCTAGCCTTGCATCTGGACTGGAAGAGTACGTCCAAAAAACCAGTCCACCGGAAGCATGGTATAATTGAGGGAATTATTAAGCCTTTTACATGAAAGCATATTTTCGTTGCTATTTAAACCTGTTCTTCTTTTGCACGAAAAGATTTTAATCATTCTCTTTTTGTATTATGTCACCAGTTTTGCTTCGTTCAGCGACCCTTGGAGCCCGCGTAACCGGTGATACCACAGACCTGATGTCTCTCGCTGAGAAAGGAAAAGTGAACGGAGGCAGTAGTGCATCCTCAACGAGTTCAAATGGAAGTGCAGAGGACGACTCGAGTCATCCGCATCGTCATCATAGTAGCCAACAAGGAAGCGTAATTAGACATCCACCGCCGTCCTCCTCTTCGTCTGCGTCTGTAATCAGGACTGGCATTAGTGGGGAGAGTTCGAGAAATAGTAATAATGCAACAACGAGCAACACTCCACAAGCTCATAGTAGTAGTTCCATGCGACATCATCCCCCTGTGGCTAGAAGCACTTCTCAGCAACTGATTGTCACCTCTTCCTCTGTAGCGGCGCACTCGCATTCTTCCGCTATTGCCGCGTCATCGTCTTCTTCGCACCATCATCAGCAAGCCCTCGCTATCGCCAGCACGAGTACTAATTTTAGACGGATGATGATGCCCCCGAGGACCAAATCCCTGGATTCGGAATCCCCTCCTCCTTCAGAACAAGGTCTTTCCACGTACGGAGACTCTATCGCCGACCAAGACGTAAGTTCAACTTCTAACCTTGGATTGTTTAGAGGACTAGGATCAAATTCGATATCAGTTTTGTAAAATTTCAATTTCTTAAAACTTTCCTAGGATCATATTTTTGAAGTTGAAGAAATTTCAATGGTGGATGGTGATCTGAGCATAGTCGGTGAAGGGGGTCGTGTCACTTGTCCCACTTCCCCGGTGCAAAGTGGGAGCGTCGAGGTTGGCTTTGACTATGACGCTGCGGCGAGGAAAATGACTGTTCATATCATCCAGGTTCGAGGTGTCCCACCAAAAGACATTGGTGGGGCTAATAACACCCAGGTAAACTTAAGTTTTGCCAAAACCCCACCTCGTAAATAAAAACCGCTATAGAACAGTTATTTTCAAAATACTATCGAAAAATATTTCAGGTGAGAGTGGTGCTACTTCCGGGACGAAAACAAAAACACAAGACGAAAGTTAGACCTGGCGAGAATCCCTCTTTCATGGAAACGTTTGTGTTCACCAAAATCAATCCAGGTATGCAATCTATCTCGTTATGCACATCTAATGAATAGATTAACTAATAAATTATAAGATAATACCTATGCAAACCCATACACCTTAACTCATTCAAGATTGCTGTGACCTAACGTGATCTTGAGGCAGATGATAATATTTTACTTTTAAATTACTACATAATAAGCCCACTTGCATAACTAAACGATTATGCGGCTCAGATTTTCATATAAAACTCACCATAAATCCTTGTCTTTTCAAGAATTAGTTTGTTTACATAGCAGAACGGATGTTACTTTCACTCTCTACCTAACTCATGCTCTGGTTACATCCTTCAGCCATTTTATAATGAACTAAAACATGATCATGTTCTGCACGCATAAAGTCGGCAATGCGACTCCTTCTTCCTCCAAAATAAAACAAATCCAGGCCTCTGGATAGATAAGTCGGCTCAGGTGAAATCTATTGAAAAAAAAAGTGTTGTGTAGTTGCATACACGAAAATGTAAAAATAAAGCTCGTTGCGAGAAGAAAAGCCTGCCCTTTGATAGGTAATTTTCTCTATCCTTCGAGTGAAAGCTCGTGCTTTCCCTAAATAAGCTTCATGTGACTTAAGAATGAATTATTACTTAGAGTAGTCGCATAATAGAAGAGCAAATAAGTGGAAAAGGATATCCTATGCGATTCACGGATCCATTGTATTCTCCCCGAAATGCCGTCTTATTGATCGGCCCTTTTCTTTCTTTAGATAAAATGAGAGAAAGTTATTAATCTTTTAAGCCAATTAATTATCTAATGAAACCAGCAGGCTCATCATCATAATAGCAAAGTAATGACTCTAAAAAAGCTTTTTACAATAGAATCGCGTTCTCATCACCTTTTGGCTAAACATTACATTCATAACATCAGATTAGCTCATGAATTATAACATGGGCTTAAAGTATTTTTGGTGTAGTTTAAGGAATTGCATAACTTATTTAAAGGTGGCCATTAAATTACGTAATATTTCATAACTTTAACTTTTCAACAGAGGATGTGAGCAGCTTGGGAGTACGATTTAGGCTGTACGGTTGTGAGAGAATGCGAAGAGAAAGACTGCTGGGTGAATGTGTCTTGGAGTTTGGATCGTTACACCTGGAGCTTGAGACGACTATTTGGCTCAACTTTGAACCTCGATACCACCTCTCGGTAAGTTTTTTAAACCGCATTTTGTTTGCTATAACCTTTAATGTAAAAGCAAAATGAAAATCTTATTAGTCTGTTCTACCCGCTATAATGCAATTTATCAATTTTTTGCGTGGCTTATGCAAACGAAAAAAAATTGTTTGCATAATCTTCTCGCGAAAGAAAAAAAAATGCTTGTATTGAAACGACACAGGATATGATAACACGCCTGTAATAATGAATAATTGTGTCTCTCGTCTTATTATTACTTTCTTTTTTGTGCAATCGTAGTGGGATTCCCGGTCTGAGACAGGAAGTTTAGCACGAAGCGACAGTGCGAGCTCCACAGCTTCCATACAAAGCGGCATACCTGAACTTCTCGTTGGTCTTGCTTATAATGGAACGACAGGTCGACTTACATGTGAAATCATTAAAGGCAGTCATTTCAGGTATGTCTTTACCTTGTTAAGCTCCGGAAATTAAAATTTTACTTTTTTCATTTAATATTTTAGCATTTATGGTACGGCCATGAAGCTTATTCTTCAGTAAAAACACTAACCTACCAAAAAACATTATCATGTACAAGAAATAAACCAAAGGCTATTATTTCCTCATTAGAACCAGACGGAAAACTATGTGGGTGGAATTTTCAGAGGATAATTCTTCAAGAAAAGTTAATTTTCTAGAGTTTGCTGTGCAAAAAGTAGTTTTAAATTTTTCATGTACAATGTAGGGTATCGCAGTTTATCACGTGGACAGCCATGTCCATTCGTCTGTTGAAAGGCAAGAACTGACAAGTCACGAATGAAAATAATGTTCAAAAAGGAATTGAGCAGATAGCTTTAGAAAGAATTCACGTTCTAAGTGTCCTTGATTTGATGTTAACATTGTTATCGATTACACTAAAGCAGCTTTCACCTTACAACAGTATCTGCCTAATAATAAATATTCGGCCATTTTAAATCCTCCATAACAGGGAAATACTTGAACATTAAGTCGGACCAAGTCTAACATTTTAGTCTGGCTTCAGTTTAATTGAACTTATCTGCCTAATAATAAATATTCGGCCATTTTAAATCCTCCATAACAGGGAAATACTTGAACATTAAGTCGGACCAAGTCTAACATTTTAGTCTGGCTTCAGTTTCATTGAACTAAGGCATGTCTGTTCACTAGAAATAACGTACTCCGTAAAAAAAAAGATTACAAGTGTTGCCTACACTTCTCCAAAAAAAAACCCCTACAAATGTATAGTTCTGGAACAAAAATGTGGGCTTGTAAACTGTACCAAATGCTGTAATTGCCTTAGGTGGGATGTTCTAAATGAAGAGACAGCGAAGCAACTACCGGCTGGGAGAAAGTTAGCTGAGGAAAGGTTTCGTAGTGATATGTGTAGAGAAACTTGTCCCTATAATCTTTCACCAACCGTTTTGGTACATAAAAACAACATTTCTAGCCAGCATCTCATGTACTTCTTGTAAATACAAAATCATGTGAACTCTGAATTTATGTGTGCCTTACGTTAAGCCCCAAAACCAGAAAACACTTAACCAGTTACATGGCATGATCTGTTGAACAAGGCTCCTAATCACGAACCAAAATTAAGCGTTAAGAAGAGTATGTTAGGCATCTGTATCAAAGTCTTTTGAACATCATTCTCCCCGCCGGGTTAGCTTTTCCAGAGTTTGCAACAGCATAGCATGACGTTTAATTTGCTATGCTTGATTGAGTGGAACATTTGCTGTAAATTAGCTTATTTCTCCAAGAGAAATATCCCGTCACTTATCTCCAGTGTTTGACCAACTTTTTCTTTTTAGACAACTTGCTGGAGGAAGAGCCCCGGATTCTTACATTAAGCTTGTCTTGGTCAATACTAATGGACAAGAGATGGGTCGTGCAAAGACATCGTTAAGGAGAGCCCAATCCAATCCATTATTTAAAGAAACTTTCATGTTTCAGGTGAAAACAAGAATATAATTTGACTCAATTAAAGATCGTCGTGGTTAATTTTGAATGAGTATTGTATTTCCTTACGTAAAACTTACTTTTTGTTTCGTCGACTAGGTGGCACTGTTCCAAATACAAGAGGTGACCTTACTAGTATCCGTGTACGGGAGGAAAGGAGTGACAAGAAGGGAACTGTTAGGGTGGTTTGCTCTTGGCTACAATAGTTCCGGGGACGAGGAGACAACTCACTGGGAGGATATGGTGGATGCCCAAGGTGATCAAATGTGCCGGTGGCATGTACTCCAAACGTAGATGTAACTTTTTTCATCAAACACTTCCGCTGCAAAGTTTAGTGTATTTTTTAAAGTGAACACACAACAGCTACCGCATTTACTCTCCAAATTGGGGTTTCAAGGAAAAGCATCACAGCACTTTCGTTTCGACAATGTAGCGGTAACTCAAAAGTATCTTAAGGTTGATTTGATTTGTTTGTATGGTAAAAAAGGATATTATGCCCATTATCGTGAAAAACCACTCAAGACTTGTAAAGCGAACTGACCATGAAAAATGTTTTACCGTTGAAAAAATCAAAACCAAAAACATTTACTTGTTTAGTTGTATGTATGAACTGGCAAAAACTCGACGCTTTTTTGTTACTCGCAGTTTATCTGTTGCTAAAAACTTAAATTCTTTACAGTTAACTGTAAACTGGTAAAAAGCTCTACCACAAAATAACACGAAACTTTTGTACCTACTTTAATGATAATGTCAGTCTTAATGAATGTATTTGTTTGTCTGATATTTTGTCAAAGTCTCTGCATTGGCAGTGCCCGTATTTTGCTGATACATTATTTCTAACAAGGGCAAGATAATATCTAGTCTCGTTGTATTTAGTTAGACTTTCCCAAAAATTCATACATTTTTCTATCTGAAACTTGTTTGCAAGTATGCTTACTGTTTGATTAGGACTAACTAGTTTTGCACGCATTACCAAATAAAAAGTATTTTCATACGCCACCTCTGGCTTCAAAATTTTATGCGCAACTCCTGGCTGAGTGATTGTGTTTTTAAAAAACGGACAGAGAAAACTTTTGGTACTGGTATCGGCAATGCAAATGGTATTACGACAGGCTGGCTCCTGTCATGAGTTTGTTCACCATTAAAAAAAAAGCTTAGTGCACTCTACAAGCACTTACTAGAGTTAAAAACCAAATTCTTATATGCAACACGCCATGCTTATTTTGAAGAAAACTTTTACTTGACACTTGAGAGACCAACACAAAAAAATTAATCAAACAAACCTCCAATCCTTCCTTTAAATGATAAGTAAAACATTCAATTCGCTATGTCCAGTCTGTTTTAGCACAAGAAAAAAAACAATTTGATGTATTGTTTAGAATATTACCGTTAGAGTTAAGATGTAAGTAAAGTCATACCCCGATTGGGACTGGTCAAAAGAAACGATATTGTTGAATTTTGTCAGAATTAGGACGGTACTGGGGTCAAGTTCTGAAGAAATTACAATTCAGCAGACGAGTGAAAGCTTGGGAATTTTGCTCAAACTAATTGGGGGAAAACGTTGGCCGAAGTGAGAATAGATTAAAAATCATCTTGTTATTAATGCTATTATTATTTTGTTGATTTTCGTCAAAATGGCTATTTAAGTTTAAGGCTTTTCCTCAATTTGAAGGGGTTAGCGATCCTATACAGCTTACTCTGTAACTCAGATTTAGATTGTACGAGCGTAAAGAAAAATTCTAATGAAAATACCTAACAGATATAAATTGCTCTTGTAGATGGGATAATACTTTTTCTTTTATTCTTACTTCAGTTGAATATCATTATAACTGCATGAATTCTCCTGAAATGATGCAATGTTGCGTTGTAGACAATCTTCTCATGTAACTAAAACGAAGTGTAAAAAAAGATGACTCTTTGTAGATTCCGTAAAACTTATATTTCCTCTTTCATCTTTGGAGACATTTCAGTTTTCAAGTGTACATACCATTTTAAAAGTCTTTTACATGTACATACGCATAAACCAATTTTTATTACTTTTTATTTAACGGTACTTAAACCATCCTCATGTTTTTCTAAATGCCAAATATCTTCTCTTGTGTCACAGTAGAGTCGAATTGAACAAGTTTATTTATGAGCAAAATTCATGTTTTCACTGTCGAAAACAAGATAAATTTTAGTTCTAGACTAGATTACAGTCGCACTGTGGGAGTGTTATGAGTAGAGAATTTTTGCGACAATGGAAAACATTGTTCCGAACCATAATCGGATGGGAAGCTAGTTGTGTGTGAGATTTTTGCATCACTACAACCTAGCCAACTTATTATGTGATAGCAACTGTTAGCTCTGTTCCGTGACTCCATTGCAAAATCGGCAAAACCTTCAACCATCGTTCTTAATTAAAAAATAAAAAAACCTTCCAACCCTTAATGAACAAACGTTTTTTCTGCGCAAACCCTCCCATCGCACCGTAATAACTATCGATCGATCCTCGCAAATAATATGGGAAATAATTGGGTTAAAAAATTACTATGTAGGAGTTTCTGCCAATCCTTTCAGAAAAAGTAAGATTACAAGAGCCGGAACACTCGTTATAAGTAATATAGATTACAGATTAGACTCACGTTAAAATTCCATTTCAGCACAAACGTTGGCCTTCACACTCACTTGTCACTTTAAATAAAATTTATGAATCTATTTGTGATATGCACGTCTTGTGCGTATCAACGATAAGTACCAAACATTTACAATTTAGATAGTAAT
>VICI01003202.1:0-13928 GCA_019593645.1 Akabosia matsudoensis | reverse complement strand
ATGGTTCTCGGGGTATGGGTATTTGTGTTGATGGTTCTCGGGGTAAGGGTATTTTCGTACATGTTACGAGGTGCATGGCGCTTTCGCTACTTCAAGGGTTCGGTGTGTAACGGGCTGGTTTTATATGAGCATCACACGTGAAAACTTAAGCTAGCCAATTAATCATGTCCTTCTTTTCTCTCTTATTTCAGGGTTCAACGGGAATAGACACGGCGCTGCTGTACGAGGCTCACGGACTCGTCACCGAAATGCTTCTGGATCAAGCAGCCCTTCCAGCGAACATTGTCGCTGGACTGAAAGCACTTGCGACTTTATTGAAACCCACGCCAACGTCGACCATTCATTATCCGAGTTCGAGACCAAAACCTGTGCCACTCACGCTCTCCATTGACCCAGAGTACACATCCGACTTGGATGAAATTCCATACACGGGCGAGAAGCTATCTACGTTACCTAAGGTACATAACAATCATTTATCAAAAAAGTCAAAAGGAGCTATTTTATACCTTATTCTATATTCTCGTCGGCGATACCTCATTGTTTTCTTACGTGAAAACACCTTTTCATAAGGACATGATGGCTTAATAGTGGTTCATTTAAAATACTCTTTGGTGGAGGAGATGCACAAAAATGATGATTTATTCAGATACGGCTTTCCTTTCATCCAGTCCTTCCTCATTTATATTTTCATTAGTCGACAATAATTCAATCAACAAGTTAGTCAAGACATGGAGAAAGTTGATCAACTACGGATTACTCACTCAAAATGGTAGCTTTCCAGAAAAAAAAGAGAAAGATGAAAGGACGAGAGTTTATTTAGTTACTGGATAGAGATAAAAGGACCGTTGAATTCACAGTAATGGCAATCAGCCGAGTTTAATCATGAAATAATTTCCTCTGCTCCGCTATGCCTTTTGTGGTTCCAAAGACTGAATCGTTTTTCCCACTGTTCTTGACTGACATAACGAGGAACACGAACATGAAGGAAAATTGAAAGGAAATGAGTACAATAGGTGTGCTTAAATTGCACCATCAGTACAGCCACATGTATTTCCGCAGTCAAATTTATATTTAAAATTTTGGAATTGCCAAAATAGCTTCATGAGTTTTTGCTTATGAAATTTTTTACGGCTTTCACTTATGACGCCCCTTTAGGAGCATTCAATTTTTTTCGGATTAATTTCCCCGTTTAAAGTATTCGTCATAATTTAGGAAATTATTAAAGAAAGTAGCTAATCCTAGGTTCAAAAACGGGTAGGAAACTCGCAGAAGGGGAAAAACCTCAAAGCTTTTTGCACGAAAATTTTTGGGCTTAAGCTTTTTGTGTCATTTTGCGAGTGATACGTTGTGACAAATACTTTGCAAACATGACAACTTTTAGGCCGTTAAGCGGCTTTACTCTCATCACCTGCTCTGCCAGTATTTTAGAAACTTGAGGGAGAAAATCCTGGAAAGCTACGTTTTCCTTGATGACTACCTACTGAAACTAACCAAAATACTCCTAACGTGCCCCTGGTGTTTTGAAACTTTTCTCTCAAATGAGATAATAACTCTGTCTAGGAAACCAGGCGCAACTTACTTTATATGATAAACATTATGTGAATGGATCCCTGTGCACTTAATTAGCAAAGTGATTAAAGCAGATCTCCTCGTAATACGTTGGATTTGGAGGCAACCAAAATGGGATATAGGTATAGGTACACATATCTCTTGGCTCACTATCCAATGTCGTCTAAGGAGAAGCAGTCAAGTAGAAAACAAGACATTTTCTCTTTTGTTTCCATGGACGGCCATGACAGTATTTTTATACAAAAATGCCTAGGCTGTTGTGATTATGACAGCCACATTTTCAATGACTATTCTCAGTTCGACTGAGAAGCAATGCCAGAGCTGACGTAAGCCTGATGAAGAAGACCTGTGTAGCCTTTTGTTGACAGAACTTCCATTATCTCCTGTTTCCAGGACAAGTCATGGATTGTACTAAATCTATTTTATAATGCGTCTCTCAACAAATTAGTCTCTTTGATCACGTACGTAGCTTCGTTGTAAGTCATCTTGTGACAATGACATGTTGAAATACAAAATATTTACAATTTCGCACAGTATGACAGGTAAAACAAGTCAAAATCAAAACTTGGCGTTAATGGCATATAAACGAATCCATCAAATCAAAATCCTCCTCTTGTCAGTAAGTCCCTGAATGTAGGAATAATACTCCTATGTCTTAAGGTCATGCATATTTTTTGCATCAACTCGGATTTAAAATGCTTTTGAGGCAGAAAATCAAAAGGATTTTCTGAGTGATCCGCTTCTGTGAATTTTAGGTTTAATTTGAAATACTTTGTGTCAGGGAAAAAAGGGTGTCACTGCAAACATTCTACGAAGAATGTCGACAAGTACCTGGACAACCACAACAAGTGCCACAGGCATGCCAACACTAGAGCCTCAGCCGCACACTAGACGACGACGTTCAGCATCTTTCAGATCTTCCGCTTTAGGTAAGGTTACACAGCAAGCGCCTCTTTTTTATATCCTATAAAAATAGTCCCAACTTTTTTTTTCTCTATAAAGACATGTCCCCTCATTTTCCCGGAGAAACCCAAGTCAAATCTAAAAGAAGCCCTTCCCCTTATATTTAAACCAAAAAGTTTACTTTGAATCCCAAGTGAACTTTTTATTTTCCCCAAAAAAGGCAGCCCGTGATAAGTTGAGCAACTCCAAAGTAAAATTATTTAAACCACACATGAACTATTGTTAATGTAAAATGCACACAAACGGTGAAAGGGATTCTTTTTTGGTAACCACTAAAAAAATCTTCAATTACCCCGACACCGAACATCTCACATAGTTTAGGTAGTTTAGTTTACCATACAAAAGTTGCGCTTCAAACTAATTTCGAAGAAATAAAAAAGAGTTACGCGTTCACAATTCACAAGTCTGAGGGAATTTTCGGTTAGGAAGCTCTTGTAGATAGAACCTGAGTAAAAAACTTTACTTATTGAAACATGAAGCTAGGTAACAAGTGTGAGTTCCTTTTTTGCTTTTCAAGTATGTACGTTGCAAAAGGCTCCGTTTCCGTTTATGTTCATATTTTGTTTTGTTCGTAGCTAAACTAAATTATCCAGAAAAAAACTGATTATTAACGTTAGTCTACTTTTTCACTAGGCGTTGGTTATACAAAATATTAATTTTTAATATGCTGCAGAAAACTAAAAAAGATCCTCGAAAACGCTTTTTGAAATTGAAAATGAAACTCGTAAGTTGTTGAATATGGTTCGTATTTCTGTTTGCATACACTGCGTTAGTAAAGAAACTATATAGTCGTAATATGTTAAATTTTTGCTGTGTTGATACTCTATTAACTTGGATAAATACTTGTTTTCTTGTGTTCTGTAAAACAAACGACTAGTTAGATTAGACAATTTTTGCTTCATAAAAATACTAATGCCCTCCAGTCTCGTAGTCCATGATTTTTGCAAATCAAACAAGCAGCCATTCGAGAGGGATTCTGAAAATTATAGTGGTAAAAATGACGCTAACATTACTAATGGCTGGATTAGAAGAGAAAAAACCCCTGGGAGTAGCCATCAACTTTCTTTTTGCTCTCTTCCTTTCCATTAACTCTGTTGGAAAAAGAATCAAAACTCATGTCTTCTCTGTGAACCTCCTCCTGTTCCTGGTCTGGTGTATCAATGGGTAACCAAACATGGTGGACTGTCTTTTTTTTCACTGACGTTCATTGGCAACAAATATGGGTCTCGGATGTGACAAGCAGCCTCGGTTATCAGTTTAACACACCTTTCGTCCGCATCCGTATCTGCTATATTATCGCAGAGCCCTGGCTCCCCAGCAGTTGGTGTCCTTGGTCAGTATTCCCATCATCATGGTTCACTCCTGGCTTCACACAAAGCGCGCAGCTTCTCCGCCAATGCTCTTTACGCTTCCACAGGTTGGCTTTTTACGTCAATAATCTTTTAATGTTTTTTTCTTTTACTTTATACTAAACTATTCGTTGTCAAAGTCACCCAGACAGTTTGCATTTCCTGTTTTTAATACAATATATTTTGAGGCTATTTTGGAGAAAAACTTTTTTTGTCGGCCAGTCATCTTTTGTGGACATTTTTTCTTTTTGTCCAGGAGTAGTAACAAAAAATGTTTTGCCTCTACGTAATCGTTGTGAGGTAGAGAGAACAGAAAAACAAGGGATCTACTAGATCAAGCTTGACTACGCACGTTTCTCTCGAGAGAAAGCAGGGAGAAAGTAGCAGATCCGAACAGTAATACAGGCAACAATAGACACCTATGCATGGATTGACTAGTTTAGAGGAATTTTTAAATGCATGCCTATGCCTGCATACTATGCAAAATGGATTTCTTTATCGTTATTGGTGGATTTGGGTCGATTCTCTTGTATATTTTGATTTCAATAGAAAAGGACTTTCTTGCATGACCAATTCTATTGAGAAAAGAAATTGCCATATTTTTAATTGAAGAGGGGTACGGTTGAATTTAGTCTTTTTTGAACAACCGTTTCCTAGAAAAAGGAAAAACATGATTTTTGATAGTCATACAAGTAACAAATTTTTCAATCCCGTGAATGATTGCAACAAAAGAAAATATGCTGATGGTGTTTGATTTTTGTATTTTTTTTCTGGTGGATCGATCAATCTGTAAACTGTTGGTGGCCAAAAATCCGTGTCGCTCCCAATTGTCATATCGTTATATATCGTTTTTTATAAACTACTGTTGGAATGCTACTATTGTGCTGTGCTACCGTTGGTGCTGCTGCTACTCAACTGCTACTGCAACTTTTATTTAAACTTTTTTTTCGTTAATCAAAATTTTCAACGTTTGTACTCGGGGAAATATTTTTACTTTGTTACAACTTGTGTGGTCGGAATGGCCTGAATATGTCCGGTTTCAATGAATGCTAACGACAATGGAAACAAAAATTACATGTACAAAAATGAATTGAATGCTGGTTTGTGCTATAAAATGAACAAACAAAACAATTCTCGCGCTATATATTTGTTGCATGAGCTTATTTTTAATTACTGTATGAAAAAAATAACTCGTTTACATTATTTTTTCATATTTACTAATGGTAAACTCATGTAACGTAAAACTCTTCATGTAATGTAACGATGTAATTTATTTTTCTGTAATGTAAACAAACTTTGTATTGCAAATTCGAAACATTTTTTTTCATCGTATCTAAACAAACAAAAAAATATGCTTGGGTTTTGTCAACATGATTTTTTTGGGGGGGATGGCATGTACAAACTACGTAAACGGTTGCGATTTTGTTTGAACAAAAACTTGACATTAATTTGCCATGTATTTCTGAAACAACAAAAAAAATAATCGATGAGAAGGCACTAGTCAACGTCGTTTTTCGCAATATGAGTTGAGCAGTTCTGGGAGTAGTCATCTTCCAGAGCACGGTCAAAGGAAAACAGTTTGTAGTCTGCATCCTTTGTCGCCTTCAGACTTGACACACCTGAGTGCTCTGGCTGCCTCGACAGGGTTTCCCCCATCAGGAGGTAATGCTATTAAATCCGCGTCCGCCTCTGTCTCTGCAGCAGGATCGAACCGAAGCAGTCCAGCGAGTACGCCAATTCCGTCGCCAGCGCCGTCTCCAGTACCTTCTCGGGATCCCAGTCCTTGTAATCATCACCGGGTTGGGGGAGGTCGGCAACGGGACTCGAGCAGGACGCAAGATGTTCTGGGAGGATCCTCAGAGTACATTGGACCAACAACCGGCAGTAGCAGCAACAGCAGCAACGGCGTATCACTCCAGCACCAGTCACGGTTTTCACCGTCCCAGTCGGCTGGGAATCTCCTTTCCCTCGGCAGTAGTAAAGGTATGAAAGCGTGAGGAGACTTTTTACAGACTTTTTTCCTTTCACGCTAATGGTCTTGTTCTTTTATTATTTTTTGTCATCAGTTTTAAGCGGAAGCGGTGTGTTAGTTGGAGAGAACGGTGGACCTATTGACGGGGACTCGTTAGGGTTGTTAAGTGGTAAAAATCCTGATGAGGATAACTGTTCCACAACAAGTACCCTCGGGGATGGTCCTGGACCGCCTGACAACTCCTCCGGAAACTCAAATTCCCTTAGGCTCAGCCCTGTCACTTTCACGCTTCAGGAGCCGCCTGGTGTCAATGAATCGTATTTTGCGGGTGATGATGAGGTACATAAAACCTGTCTACCGTAAAGCTAAAAAACTGTAACTAATGCATATAGAAATTCGTATACACCTATGGATTCGATGCCTAAAGAATGTAAATCTCGTGTAATAATGACACAATCATTTTTCCTGGTAACAGTTTGAAAACGTCTTTCTTTGATTTCCTAGAAGCTCAACTAAACTGATTAGAACTATTTATAGTTGTCAGGAACACGAGAACAAGACACGACCGTCTTAGAACTTTCTTGTGATGTCTTTTTTTTCTTTCTCAGATTTATATTAAGCAAGTTTAGGCCCTCATGAATTCAAACAACAAAGTGAAATGGCAAAAACCCACGTAGCATGCCAAATCGCATATCTGAGCTTGAGCCATTCTTACGCTCAAAATAGGTTGGTGAGTAGCAATCCAAGTCGAGATTCATCATTGGTACTGCGTGCTCCAGTGATCACCTAACAAGATGCATCTATTCCCATTAGCTGCAGAAGTAGAAATACGCGGTTGCCTGCTTTTCTTCCCTTTTTTTATTATAATTTCGGGCCTGAGTGCCTTGATCCTTTGAAGTGACCGCTTACGTCCTTCCGTTCCGAGGCTTTGTTCCCATCATCCGTCAGAGCTCTCAAAGCTTGTCCAGCTACTTTTAATCGGAACAAGTGGTTCATGACAGACATTCGTTTATCCGATTATATTCATCCACTGTGCCAAAAAACAAGATGCTCCACAAACTCATAATTCCTACAAAGCAACCAGGATTGCACTCATCGTTTTGGAACATGTGTCCCCAGTAAAAAAACAAATTCCCTCTCAATGTCACCTACAGAATCGATACGAAGCTTGTACAGTTTTATACTTTAAAATCTTCCCATAGAATACCGGTCAAGCTCGTATTATCCCTAAAATTGGTGAGTTATTAATGTTTCACCCTGTATGCAATTTGGAGCACCCAAATTTTTTACGACAAATTATGCCTTGCAGGCTCCAAGATGGGAACGAATTGATTGATTAGTTAGAAGTGTAGTATGTCCCTTAATGCCCCTTGAAAATAGTTTAATGAAGCTCGCAACTACTGGCAAGGGGTTAAGGTGTTACGGCTATTGCCTTTAATACACTATCAAAAGATCATCAAAGTGGAACGGATGGAACGGGGGAACAAGAAATAAGAACGGTTTCGCAATATTAAACAGTGAAAGGCGAACGGATGGATGTGGTCGAGGCTCATCTATTTCGGAACTCATAAGGCTTCATTAATCGATATATGTTTTAAGACTGGAGACAACGACAGCACTGCGTTTCTAGCCTTGTCTATAAGACGTTTTGGAGGATGCACAGGATGACAGTTTATACTGCGGAGCCTTATTTATTGCGTCGTAGGCCTGTCTTTATGATACAGCTATAATAGCGTAGTTTTCCTGTTGCATTGTCTATCCAAAACGTGAAAACAATTTGCGTCATTGTAATCCCTCGTCCTACTTATCAGCATCATCAGGCTATACTCCACAAGAATGGAAGAATGACGGGAAGTGTCTTGCAAAACGTTATGTTCATATACGAAAAGTGTAAATCAATATAGATCCTTGTCACTTGATAGAAGGTAGAAAATCCTCCAGATTTTAGATGAGGACACAAAATACTTGTATCATTGATTAGCGGACAACCTGCCTCTATTTTTATTTGTCAATGTTCTTCGGTTACAGATAGATAAAGTTGGTTGGAAATTTCCCATTCTTGTAATTTATATGATCGCTATAGAATGTAGACAGATAATAATGCATTGACTTAAGCACCCCAAAAAAATATATAAAAAATCCAGGGGGAAACTTGAATGGATTAAAAGTTGGACTAGATATATGAGTGCTTTCTCCGCCATCATGTGCTATTTAGAATTAGAAGCGGCCTTCATCCTGGTGAAACATGAGTGAACGGCAATGAATAGAATTGACGAGAGGGAGTATAATGAACTGGGCTAGAAAATGAAGGAAAAAAAACTTTTTTTTGACACTTTTCTCATGTATTATTCATCCAGAGAGGAAGGAAAGAATGACTGGAAAACGAAAGAGAGTCTTTTGAGTTTTTTTTTTTCTTTGAGGATGAGGCAGATCCACTTGCTCTGGGAGTATTCATGATTAAGGATTGAGATGGGTAGTCAGGTGAAGCCAAGGGGAAACGGTTGAACAAAAAAAAATCAGTATAGTTGGGTGAATAAATAGCAAAGAAGTCTTTTTTTTATATATTTTATCTGTTGTCTATGTATCTCCACCTGCAACTGTCGAAGTGTCTCTCTCGGCCTGGATAATAAATAGAACAAATGACAGGCTAGCGTGTTTAATTGAATCAGGCTGGGAGGGAGAGGTATAAAGGAAGGAGGAATAATTACACTTCACCAGCAGCAGCTCTTTGTGGTGGTGTTAAACAGTAAAAAAAAGGTTTTTTAGACTATGGCTAGGAAAGCTAAAATAAAATAGAGTAGAACTTGATCACGGAAAAATACAAAAGCAAAACATATCACTTGGCAGGTCAGAGCACTGATTGGTAGCATTACAGATTTATGGGCTTTTATATAGTAGTATAGTTTGTGTACAAAATCCACTATAGCTTTGCTCCGAGGAAAAATGATCTCTCTACTTTTATTTGCATGCGTTTGACAAGAATTTATTGGGGACGAAATGGCAAACTAGGTGAAAGTCGGCCAAGGGTGAAAGTAATGCTATCAATTTTTTACAGCCAATGTTGAACGGGAGGCACGTAGTAACTTGGAGGTTACGTCAATATTTGGCTTGAAAAGATCAGTCTTGGTGGGAAATGAGAATAAATTAGGTGTAAATACTAATATGATACGTAATAATTAAGGCTAAGTCTTGTATAACCCAGGCCAATATATGCGCCCTTAAGAGGGTGACAAAGGGACCAAAAATTTGCGCGACACTATGCAATATACTCCTGGAAGTTTGGTTATAATATGTATATTAGATTGGAAATGATGTGAAGTATAGGATGCAAAAAGGATAAACTTTAAAAGTTTTATTTATCATTTTCTTGAAATGAAGGGTCGTGAAGATGTGATCGTCACGTCGGATGGAATACGCTTTGACCTAAAGTCGATTGCTGTGGACCCGCTTCTGTGTCGCTTGCACGAATGGGACTATCCAATTTTCGACTTGGAGAGTAGCAGTAAAACTCAAATCCTTAGTCATGTAAGTACTTACACGACATGCACAAAGTGACTATCATGACTGGCTAAGTAAAATATGATAACTGTTTACCCTTTAGATGTGTTACAAAGTGTTCCTCGAGACGGGGCTGTTTGAAACGTTTAGAATTCCAATAAAAGAGTTTATCACGTATTTCCATGTTTTAGAGTTGGGCTACCGCGACAAACCATGTAAGTCTCTGAATATACATACGTAAAATAAAAGCCCTGCTGTCCTCAAGGTAAAACCTATGAAAATGGAATCATATTGTTTATTATTTTTCTATGTTGACCATGTGGAAAATCAGATCATAACCGGATGCACGCTGGAGATGTTCTTCATGGAGTCTACTACTTGACTTCTCAAGCCATTCCTGGGTTCCAGATGGTTCCTGCTGATCCTGAGACACCAAGCGCCTCTGGTAATATTTTTCTCACTTATATATAACTCTCCTTTGCCAAAATTCTCTTTTTGTTCGTTAATTCGATAAAATAAAGCATGTAACGAAATCAGTGACACATCTCCGTCAAACCGTGATCTAAAAATTGACATAAGCCCAAAATAAAAAACTTATTTTCCCCTTAAGTTGTACTCTCAGGCATTCATAATTTTATAAAAAATAGAATTTTGACTCTGGTTCACATCAAATTGGATTTTATCGAAAAAAACGGGATGAGTTGTAAGTGAAGGGAAAAGAGGCTCAGCCTAGGGTAACGGATGTTCATGATTTTCAACGAGCGGGCTGTGCAAAAAAAAAGAATGTCGAGAATTTTATTTGTTGGCATTCCTGTGTTGCCCTGATTTGTATGCTCGATCTATTCTAGAATTTTTTGCCGTTTCTTCCGTTTTTGTAACAGATATCTCCGGGCAGCGAGCTTGGTTCAATGTGGAGGAAGCTTCGTACGGGGTAATGGGTGCCAATTTCACTTCACTTGAGCTTATGGCTTTATACGTGGCCGCGGCTATGCACGACTACGACCATCCCGGTCGGACGAATGCATTCCTTGTGTCGACCCACGCGAGAGAGGCGATTCTCTACAACGACAGGTCTGTGCTGGAAAATCATCATGCCGCCGCAGCCTGGTCGCTTTTGCTAAGCAACGACGAGTGCAACTTTCTCAAGTTTCTTGACAAGGCTGAGTTCAAGCGGTTTCGCTACTTGGTCATCGAGGCCATTCTAGCGACAGACCTCAAGCGCCACTTTGAGATTGTCGCCGAGTTCAACTCAAAGGCGAACGAGGAGGACTCGCCGGGGATAGACTGGACACAAGAAGATGATCGCCTCTTAGTCATGGAGATTGCGATCAAGTTGGCGGACATTAATGGACCCTGCAAAATCCATGATATCCACGTACAATGGACGTTTCGCATTGCAGAAGAGTTTTACGAGCAAGGTGACGAAGAGGCTGAGCTGGGTCTTCCCATTTCACCGTTTATGGACAGGGATCACCCACAACTTGCAAGGCTTCAGGAGTCATTTATCAATCACTTGGTGGCACCCCTCTGCAAGGCTTGTGCTGAGGCAGGGATACTTCCAGGGTACTGGATAGAGGACCAAGATCAAGAGGACGACCATGGCGGCAGAGGAGCAAATCCAGGTGATGACGGAGCTGATCCGGATGTTACCACTGCAGACGATCTTTCAATTTCTACTACCACTTGCCAAGAGACTGACAATGAGGAGAACGACGAGTCGTCATACTCGGAGGACAATCCCACGAACTTTTGCAGCAGGGTGAGTGCTGGCTTCATCGGTGGAGGGAGTACGTGCCGACGGAGAATCTTCTGTTTACAAACGAAACACTTGCAAGACAATCATCGTCATTGGATGGGCGTTATTAAGGTAAAACATGCGTAATTGTCTAAGACGTTTTTGTCTTGTGCTAAAACGCAACTTTCTCTTCGTTCCCTCTTTTAAAATCTAGGAGGAATCAAAGAAGAAAGAGGAGGTTGTTCCTGTTAAAACCGAATCTATCGCCATTTCTACTGAAGACCCTATGGAAACCATTGAGGAGGAAAACAATACACCACATTCCCTAAATCGGAGCTTTAGTTTTGTAAGTTGTTGTAATTGATGAATATAAAAAGGTCCAACTTCAAACAAAACGCTCATTATTTTACTCTTTTTGTTTTTTTTTTCAGGAAAAGGAAGATTCCAAGCTGTGATCCCACTTTGTCGTGGTGAATTTTTACCTAGTGAAAGCAGTAGCACAATACAAATTTATGTACAGGCTCCTCCTATGAAGGAAGGATAACAAGTATCTATCGTTAATTTCAGATTTACCCTGTAGCCTAAATATCGTTAAAAATATGGGTGCCAAACCTAAAACTTAACCGCGGTAATTCTAGTTAGCAAATTTGGAGTAGAATTTTTCATGCGTATTTAGTCTCACATCATTTTAAATCTTGATATAACATTTATATGGACCGTAGCCACCACGAAAACTTATCAATCCGGCCATCGTCGGACCGGAAATATAAAAAAGGACTTCTTTCTCCAAACAATGTTTTGTAGCATTCAAAACGAGTTAAGCTTAAAAATTTATGAGAAATACAAAATAGCGTATATATATATATATTTTTGACAGCGGTAATTGAAATAAAATATGGTAAGCTCTGGGTCTTCATCTTTATGCAACAAGAAAAAATATGTACTACGGTGAGCGTACTTGGCAAGCAACAAATTTATAAGCACACATCAAGTCATAGTCTACTACTAAATTATGAAAGCCAAGGTTAATTTTTGAGTGGCATAGCGTCACTGGAACAAGTCATGCTTCGCGGAAAACCATTGCAAATTTGCCCTGGTGTGCGAAACAGCCACCAAATGGCCGTTTTGAAATAACCCAAAACATGTTACTAAGTATTATCAGCGTTTTTATATGTAGGTAGCCGGGAAGATTTGCTAGATGCAGAATATTTAAAGAATGTATATTGTACTGGATATTGCTGTTTAATATGTAGCATATTGTATAAGTTTGTCTTTTAGAAAAACATATTTACTCTTTTAACGATTTTTATTTGAAATATTAATAGAAAGCTGTTGCAATATAGATTATGATTTTTTTCCATTGTCAAGGCAAGGCTTGGCGATTACGGTTTAGAACAGAATAGAGGATCAGGTTCTCGGCAAGATGAATTTAATGGACTCTTTTTTCGTGAAAGCAGAGCATACCAAATTCAATCCAGGAAATTTAACTGTCTTGACGAGTAATCCGTTAGTCATGTCCACTAAGAGTTTTATTTACAGAGTGCTTGGAAACAGCTTATTTTTTATGTAGATACACCTCGGATAGGAAAATCTAAATGACTGAATGGCGAATTCTTGGAGGCGTACAATTATTGCGTTATTAGCATATGAAAATTTTGTTTTGCTGTGGGAAATTTGTTACTTTCATTTTGAGATAGACTGGCTAAGTATAATTTTGTTCATTACGAATTCATGCAAAGTTATTCTTTAAGCCCGCTAAAAGAGTATTGAGTAGAATTGAAGTCAGAGTAAGTAAAGAAATATTTCGCATGGGTCTACTAAACAGATAATTTTAGTTTATATGGAGTAGGGATAGGTTAAATGTAAAAAAACAAGCCCGAAAAGTGTGAGATATTTAAAAAACGACTGTACCTATGCATGACCTAACGTATGGATAAAAAAAGGATTTGCAATTGTATTTGGGGATAGGTTTTTGGGACAAGAAACAAGCACACAACTATGATATCATGTCAAATGATGACTATCAAAATAAGATTGACTGCGAGAGTCTCGCTATTCCAAAGTCCCCAAACGTTTGGTCAAATATTTTCCAAAAAAAACTAATCGTTTGTTGTTTACTGCGAGCTCATCCTTTCCCTGATTACAAAATTTAAAATTGTGACCCCCTCGACTTGTCATTGTTTTGAAGAGGAAGAACTTGGAGTACAACTAGGCTATATAGTACAGAGTGAAAGATATGCCCTTGTTTTTTTAATGCAAAAACTGATGAATCCACGCTCGGATCTAATTTTTAAATTTGTCATTCTGATAAGGATACTGATACTGATTCTTAATTATGAAAATATTCATGTAAATTGCTAGCAGGACAATGTACTTGGAAACAAGATAGAAGTAAACTGTTGACTATTATGTTTCAAATAACGAAATACTTAGACGTGTCTTGATTTTGTGCATATTTGGTTTCTTTTTTAAATTTATTTATTTTTGTTTTCAACACAAAATAAATAACCTTAACACCAGGGGAAAATTTAATTCAAACAAGTTTACAGTGAAAACAGGTAAATGGTTTTAATTTTAAAGCGAATTACGATAGTAAAACGTTTTCATTCCAAATGTAAGTAGATGTAATGCACGAAAAACCATTGACGAGTAACACTATGCCTTTTGGAGACGCTCCTTCAACATGTTTTCTAGTTTAATAGCGTCAGCAGCAAATTTCCTAATGCCATCGGAGAGTTTGTCGGTCGCCATGGCATCCTCGTTCATCATCCATCGAAACTTCTTTTCGTCCAAGTCGATCTTCTTTATTTCCAATTTTTTGGCTGCGGAAAGTTTAAAAATC
>VICI01003201.1:0-13934 GCA_019593645.1 Akabosia matsudoensis | reverse complement strand
CGAAAGAAGTACTATTAAACCATACAAATTTGTACATTTTTATATAAAGTTTAACTTAATATAAATGACATGAACAACAAGTTGGACTGCAACAAAGAGACTTGCATGCACAAGCATGAGAGAAATGAGGAGACCGGATGGAGAAAAATCGACGAGGTGTATGGCAAAACTGGCTGTTTTCTGTGTCAGCGGAGCAAACGCAAAAACTTGTGTTATGAGACGTGTGTGTCACTAGTCGCGAAAAGACTACCCCGCTAACTAGTTAGACGAAAAATAGTTGTTTGGTGAGTGCATGCTGCTATTGAAAGCAACATTGAGCATAAAAATATTATTATTAAAAGTATGCATTCCTTGTTTAAAGATTCAAAAAGAAAGAAAGAAAAAAGTCAAAGGTCTTCATCGGTAAGATAATGCGTATATGGTTGGATGGTCGTTGATTGAATGGCAATCTGTTTAGGACCGGTCTTGAGTTTGTAGCTAAAATCTAGTTGAATCTTTCGATGATGATGATGCATGCCGAGAATACGGTGCCGTTTTAAACTTTTATGATTTTTATCAAGTAAACATGTAGAAAAAAAACACAAATTTCAATGCTCATAGAAGTGCAGTGACAGTGATTACGCATGAGTAAAAGAAAGGGAACGAGATTGACACGCGAAGTTATCGTGTTTTGGTTCAACCTGCAAAAAATCTTGAATACTTTTACTTAAAACCGTTTCCTTGCTTTGTGTAACAAACAATTTAGTTTTTAATGGCTTAAAATAATGAATTGATTTTTATACAACTCAATTGAATACCGCAACATGCAGCGAATATGAAAATGATGATAAGTGTGTAACTAGCCGAAAAGCTGTTTTCAGTTTTAGGCTTCAATATTAATGTTTATTCAATATTAAGTGAACTAGAAACGATGCCAAATTAGTATTCAGGATTCTTTTTCATCGTCCATACATTAATTTTGTATTCCTTTAACCGCACTCGGCACTGTTACGTTATAGGGCATTTCATGCAACGGATTAAAAGCTGATCTGCAAGTTGCAACAATGTTCAAACGAGCGTAGGCTTGTCCTGCTTACTAGCTTAAGACTAAATTATTTGGTCAACTTGCTCAACCCCATTTAAATTAGGAATACTAATATTTACATACCCTTCAAGTTGCGGACAAGGCTCTTCTTACGAAGAAATACGGAGATATAAATTTGTTTTTACCTGTACTACTCTTGAAACGTGTATTTTTAGGGAAAAGTACAAAAAATGTCACTATCTAAACCCGTGCATGGGGTTGGGCATAGGCGTATTCTTATTTCTAAAATGGAACACGCGCATCCTAGGATTCCAACGAAACTCAAAATTTCTCTTTATCGATTTTCTGTGTGTAGATAACCCATAGATTAACTCAAAGAGGTACAATTGTACTCCCCTGAAATGAAATTCGATGATCTTGACATAGATCTTGAGACTTGATCCCCTCATTTCGTTCAGTTTCTCCATTACAAGTCAAGTCATTTCATTTCAGCTTTTTGCAATGATAGATCCTAAATGCACCATGGAAAGTGTCATGATGGTATATTAGTAAGGAATGCTGGCGTCAAAAAACGAGTTGTAATATACGGGGAATATCACAGCATCTTGCTTGTTTCTAACTCTCTACTCCAACTAGCAGAGTCGAACTGTTTCGCGATTTGACAAGCTTGGCCTTCCTGAAAATGATTTCCACTAGCAAATCAACCGCGACCCCTAGTTCTGACAGAGGACATGGTGAAGTTACCAAAGCGGACAAGTTGCTGAGAGTGTCCGACACAAATCCCGCTTCAATCAATAGATTCAAACGTGTGGTCGCGGACTCCGGATCCTCTCTCTGTTGTATCGAATTCATGGACTGCAATGTCGAGCGCTTGCTAGATGACTCAACTATATTCAAACAATTTTCCCAAAACCATTGCCCAGGCATTACGTCGCTAATCTTTGAAAAGTGTCACCTCAACACTGGAAGATTCTTCGAAATCATCGCGTACTGCAAAAATCTTATTCGGATCCAAATTACAGACTCACCATCCATTTTCAATGAGGGAATCGGGGTAGGCGGCCATGTGTGGCCTTTTGATAGCTTTCAAATTGTGCTTGATAATCTTGGAAAAGTTAAGCAACTTCTGATCACAGATGGAAACCTAAAGGACGCAGACGTTTGGGCCTTGACGAAGCCCATGAAAAGTCTGCAACTTTTGGCAATTAGGTCGACTTCAAAACCTCTTCCCATGGCAGGCATTAATAAATCTCTTGAAAATGTCAGCTCTACACTCACAAACCTACATTTAAGTGGCCAAATCCTCGGGACGGATTTCGGACGAGTGGACCTAGACATGCCAAACCTTGAGACTTTAGTTTTGGAAAGGTGCAAGCTTCAAGACGAAACCTCCCAAGCGCTTGCGCAATTCTTGAAAAGATGCTACATGTTGAGGGAAGTAAGCATCTGTGAAAGTAACTTACACGGGTCTTCATTTCTCGGCATCCTTGACCAGTTGTACCACCTGCATCTGTCTGGGTGCACGTTCTTTACGGATACTTTTACTTTCAACGGGTCTCTTCCTAATTTAGATGGCCTGACTTTCCGCTTGCTTGTGCACCATAGCATGATGAATAATCCTACCGCCATGGTGCTCAAAAAGCTGTTGCAGGCTAAGGCCCCTGAATTGACGACACTCATGTTGGAACTGCAACAGCAAGGAGATCAGTTTTTATCTCTGCTAAGCCCTGTAAGGCATCCAAAATTGGAGTCGCTTTCACTCGTATCCTGCAATGACATTGCTGGACAGTCATTACGGGGTGTATTTAGAGGCTTCCCAAATCTACGCCACCTCTCTATTGAAAACAGCAATGAAATATGCGACGAGTCCTTGATATCTTTAAAAACTGGACATGGGGCATTGAAAGACTTGCAAGGTTGCCTTTTGAACATTATTAGTGACAATTTATTGTTTAAAATTTTAAATTCATGCATGGCCTTTTCAAACCAAACAGAGTTGGAAACATTGAGCCTCTGTGGAACCAATATTACAAACAAAACCATTTCGCAATCTATCTTACACTTGAAGAAGCTGGAAAGTGTGAACCTCAGCCATACAAAAGTGGACAAGTGCGGTATTGAAGATTTGGTCACTCAAAGTCAGTTTGGTCTTCGCTCCCTGAACCACGTGGAGCTGGAATCTTTTACTCTGACGGAATCTGAGTACAAATCGCTACGACAAACCGCCCCAAAAGTTGAAATACTTTGCCAGATAGTCCCCGATCAGTCGAAGGAATTCAACGTGTCATATTTCAGCTAAGCTGTTCTATGACATAAACCCGTAGATAAACATAAAATAATTTTAAAAAGTTAGCCAAAACTTGAACTAAAAAATTTAAATATCTTAGAGTTTAGAGTAGGCATTGTTTATGCAATATTGCAAGCATGTCTTGCAAACTATAATTGTGTTTTGTGAAAACAAATCCTTATGCTTGAGTAAAATGTGTTGAAAAAAGTTAATCGCGTACTTATCAAGTGTAGGCCTATCCCTAAATGATTTATTCCTCGATAAGTCTGCAACAAAGTGAGCACCTGTTAAAAAGATGCATGCGTTGATTAGATAAAGTTACATCAATAATTATTTTAGTACACTCCCATATCGACTTACATTTTTGTTGACCTCCTGACTCAAAAATTTTCTAGGCGAAGAGCAACGCATTCACTTTTAAGTTGTAGATTGGTGGCACATGAAGAAGAAGTAGCTGCAGTTGACATACCCAGAAACCCCAAATACTGGTATTAGTCCCGTAGATGTAAATGAATTGATAGTTGTACAACGTGTTTCATTGTTTGTTCTTGATTTTCCTTTTCTGGGCTTTCTCTAAAACTGTTCGGGGGACACTTTAATAAGAAAAGTTGTATTAAAACTCGCTTTTGTAAGTTATCTAGCTTCGAAAGGACGAGGTATGCAGCTCTACAAAAGAACAGCTTTGCAGGATTTTTATATGAGCTAAAAAAGAATACTTTGAATAATTGAAATCTATGAAAGTTTTGTCGACTAATTTCCCATTTCGAAACTGTTGTCATCAGGGTTATCCTTGATCAGTCAGTCTTGACCAAATGTATGTGGTTTTCAGCGATCCGGAACAGAGGAGAAATATGAAATTATGAAAGTTTTGATGATTTAAGTTTCACATATGTAATCTTTTTTTTAAACGAAATGACTGTTTCATACCGTCTGCATTAAAGTACATTCTGCATTTGCAGATTATAATGCATTTATGTTATCACAAAGCTAGCGGCATTTCGTCATTAGACTTCTTTAGGTTTACTATTGACGATATTATGTATGTTGCACGCTGTAACGCTGCAAAACATGTTTCTAGTTTTTAGACGTAAGCACGCTAGATAAAATAGATTTTGATTCTCGGTAACAGCGTTTTTTCATTGTAAAAGAATCCTAATGAAAATTAACTTGATTTACATGTACTTCAACTAAGCCATAAAGCCGCTTCGTATACAATAAGCATTCCATTGTCGTTACTCATAAACTATGCCAGTATAATTAGTCTCTTGAAAGTTTTCTGTTGCTGCTTCAAGTATTTCCATTCCAATTTCCAGTGCATACGCAGATTTCATTTTTATAATACGCATTATATAACTTTTTTTAATTCCTTTAACGGTTTGCGACGAAATTGGAACTGGGAACAGTGTTGACCAAATCACATATGCTATTTTTCTTGGTGATTAGCGTACTCTATCTACAATCCACAATTTTTATTCAAGATCTATAGCCGGACGTTGTGGTATAAAGATAATACCTTTGTAATATCTAGCCATATTATTATTACACTGGCGTAGTTTATAATGCAACTCATAAAAACCTGCCAAAATACATACTATAATGGACAAATTATTTGACACGAAGTTTTCGTAACGTGTCTTCTATCCCCCTTCCAAAACACCACTCGAAAAACCCGTTGGAACCACTGAAGCGATCGGTAGGGAGACCACTGGTCGCTCACTAAAGAATAATTTCGCTATAACCTTGAACAAATTTATGCCGACAAAAGAGATGTTAACAGAGTGGCCTAATATTAGAACAAACATATGAAACTCATCATTTGTTCTATGTCATCATCACTGGTAAAGTGTTTATCCGCATGCATGGAGGGCATTTACATCTTGTAACTTAGGTTCGGTACTCGTATAACATCCACCCCAGAAAAAATGTAAGAGCCATTAGCACCAGACAATCGTCATTTAAAACTGCCCTATGAAAAAATCAACAATTTCCCTACGTAAAGTGGTTCTTTTATGGACATTTGAGTTTTATTTGCAATTATTGCTCATATATATACATCATATAACAAATAACAAAGTACTTTTATGCCAAGATGAGCGTGCGTATTTAGAAAAGAGAAGAATGACGAAAGGTTATAAAACTCAGAATACGAATACCATTTGACTGAGAAATAGAAATCTATTTCTATTTCTAATCGAATACCCGATTAAATCAAAATTGCATCAAAGACTACGACAAAATAAATTGTACTGATTTCCTTAGGCACAATTTCTCTCTGACACCGAGTCTTGCAATAATACTTGACAAAATGTTCAAAGAAAAGACTGAATCTGTGACGATATGAATTTAGCGGACTGTTCCATCTCAAAGTTCAGTTTTCTTGGAGGGTTTCTCCGTTTTACATGAGTCATAGCGGAGCCTTGCAAAGTATTCTTTTTTGAATCCTAAGGACTCGGCGTGCTCGAAGATTTTCCTTTCGGTTTCTTTTGACAACTTCTTGTCCCGGCTAGCAACTCCCCAGACCATTTGCCCGTCCCCCATGCAACACGCTCCAAAGTTGAACGTTTTGTTGTCAGTCAAGGTGCTATAGCACGTTCCAGAGTTGCCACCAGCCTTGCTAAACTCGAAGATGTCGACAGCCTTGCTCAGCGGCTTGATTTTGTATGTGCTCCTCTTTCCCTGAAATCCGTGAACAGTGAAGGCATCCATTTCCATGGTCCATGTAATGCAGCTATCGTAGTAGACTTCGTCTTCGCTAATGTCCTTTGGGTCTTTTCCTGTGAGTTCAATCGCGTTCTGGTACAAGTCATACCGACTCATCAACGGGTAGTACCATTTTTTAATAGACGAAACCTGCCATTATATAATGCAAATTAACAGATCAGTTTTATGTTTATGCATAAGTTATACATACTGTATATGTTTTTGCGTGAGTAAATGATTTTCCAAATATATTTTACCCATTTTAAGTCAGATGCAACAGTGTTAGTAATTGGGAAACATGGTTGCTCCTTAGCCCCTTCAAGATCTATTGCGTGAACGCCAATTGTTGTTGTCAATGTCAGAATAATCCCAACCAAACTTGTCCAGATTACTCGCGTCATTATCGCTTACACAAAATATGCAATGCGTTTTGTATAGAATTGGTATTTAAGATATTGAGATAGTCGGTTACACTAAAACTTTGTCTGTTACTGGTTTTTGCAGATCGACAGGACCCGGCTGCTGGTGACCAATTACGAGCACAACGAAATATGCAGTGTTTACGGTATCTCACAGGCAGTCCGGTTTTCTACGCTAACACCACCACTACTTCCCACAGATGACGAATATTTTTTCATACTACTCCACAAAAGTGACAGACAAAAAATATTACTCAAACAACAACTGACAGAGCACCAAGGAAAACAAACTCTTCCAGAGAGATTATCGATCGTATGCACAACAAAATGGAAAGCCGACTCGTACCGGTTTTGATACCTAGACACACCCCTCCGGTTCAACAAAATAACGGTTTTGTTGTCGGTACTCAAATGCGCGTACACAAACCAATATGCTATACGAATGAATACAGCTTTTGTTCACAAAGATAAAAAATATTTTAAAATTATTTATTGACAATAACTATTTTTTACAAACGTTTTTTGTTGGAAATAAAGTAACTATTCGTACATAATAAGCGACCCATATGGGTCAAAAGAAAATGCATATTATTATATTGACTAACGGGTAAACTGTGTGTTCCCTCTTTTTTAGCTAGATTTGTAAATATTTGTTTAGTTATCTAAAGGTGTTACAAAAAATTAAATTCAAACGATACTGCTACCGCCAATCACTAATTAAAGCTCAGTTTTAGGAACATTTTTGTTGGCGTCCTTGCAGGAATCGTAGCGAAGACGGGCGAAGTTCTCCTTCTTGAATCCCAAGGCCTGAGCATGCTCCAAGACTTTCTGCTCGACAGTTTCTGACAAAGTTTTGTATGGACTTGTAACGGTCCATATCATTTGACCATCGGCGAGACAGCAGGCAGCAAAGTTGTAGGTTTTGTTGTCAGTTAAGGTGACAGAGCAGGACCCAGAGTTGCCTGAAAGAAAGGGAAAATAAAAAACAAAATTATGACACAGTGAATCAACCTAATCGTGGGAGACCATAAACTATGACATCGTTTGCTCACCTCCATTCATTGAGAAGTCGAATGAATCGAAAGCCTTGCCCGTTGGCTTGGTTCTGTAGGTGCACCTCTTGCCTCCGAATCCTGAAGTAGACAAAGCCGTCATGTACATTTTCCAAGTGAGGCAGCTGTCGTAAAAGATTTCATCCTCGCTAATGTATATCGGGTCCCGCTTGGTCAGGTCGATGGAGGCTTGGTACAGTGCATACCGGCTGATCAACGGGGAATACCATTTGTCCACAGTAGACACCTGTACAAACGAAGCAAATGAATGCGCTTTAAGTTGAAAATGTGTAATTAACCAAATTATTAGATGAAGTAACGGTTAGTCAAAAATATAACTTTACCCATTCCACATCAGCATTCACTCTCTGTGTAATGGGGAAGCATGGTTGACCCTTGGCCCCATCAAGATCCAAACCCTGGACTGAGATGGCCAACGCCAAAACCAAGACGACAAACACTCCAGACATTCTTTCCTCTTTCCTTAGACAAAACCTTAACTTTAACTTTAACTTTAACTCTTCTCTGCTGTAAGCCTTAACTTTAACTGAAGAATTTTTAACGACTTTCTAGAGACGACGACGAAATCCGAAGATAGAATTCTAAGAAGCCTTCAAAAGTTGCAACACAAACAAAACTTAGCCCGCGTCGTTAATAACAAAGTGGTGATAGTGACACGTCACCACATCAGGGAATGGCCCATTGTTTTGATGTTGTTATGACGATTTCATGGAAGAAATGAAAAAAGTGTGTTACACAATGACCTACCGTGGTGGTTCATTAGCCCCTGACTGTAGATTGACAAGCACTAACGAGTGCGTTTCGACAGGTCACCCATAAAATAAAAACTTGTACTCTCGATCTACCATGGATGTCTTGTGCGGAGTAGTACAAAAGGCATTGTTAGGTAATTTGGTTTGCCGGTAAATAACGTCGCGGAGGAATAACAAAAGCGACATAGTGCGGTAGACGTACTACATGTATTTAAATTTTGAAAAGTAACTTTTTATTGCTTGCTACGTGTTTTGTAATATTTTCGCCAAAACTTGTTCTTGGCTGCCAATCCAGGACAAACTCTTTGACATGCATTGCAAACCCATGGAATTCTTGGTTTGATCCCTTCCGTTCTGTTGGAATTAGAATTGAAGTGTACATTATTTTCTCTCTCGTCTTCAACCATGGACTGGTATTCTTTGTCAGGAATTGTTGATTTCTTTGCACACGTCTCGTAACGCATTTCAGTAAAGTACTCTGCCTGATAACCCAACGACTTGGCATGTTCGAAAATGAGGTTTTTTGTGGGCTCGTCCAGCGTCGGAGTTGTTGCAAAGACATTCCACGACATTTGATTATCCGCGAAACACGCTGCGGTAAATGCAAACGTCTTGTTGTCCGTTAAAGTTGTATACGCGCGACCAACCATACCTGCATTCAAAATTAGTTGATGAGCTACATAAGCTACATGAGCTATTAAAAAATGATAGTGTGATTTTACCATTCTTCCATTCTGACTTAAAGTCGGCTACACCTTGACCCACAGGGGTTGTCCGAAGAAACCTTGATTTTCCATTGAAGCCGTATAGGGTGAAGCCATTTGAGTTTATACCCCATGTCAAGCAACTGTCGTAGTACACAGAGTACTCTGGAATGTCATTGTAGTCAATTCCAAGCAGGTCATGGACGGAACGGTATAGGTCGAGACGACTCGCTAACGGGTAGTACCAACGGTCAACAGATGAAAACTGGACCACAAAAATATTTATATCGATGGAACATCATAAGATTAAAAGTTCTCTTTTCGTTGATAGTTTCACATACCCAAGTTGGATCTGGATCCACAGCGTTCGTAATGTTAAGACATGGCGATTCTCGTGCAGTCACTTCAGAAATAGCTTCCAGAAACGAAAGTGTGTGACAGAAAATAAATAGAACCAAGACTAATCTTACTGGATAGCTCATCTTGATAATTTTATGTGCATTACCGCAATGCAAGCGGTGTGATACTAGTGTCAAGACGAAATAATATAACAAAATCGTCGACAACGTGCTGTGCACATTGACGTATGACCGGTCATACTACTAATGTTGAAGACACTCTGTATCTGGGTTTGGTCATCTTGCTGGAGAAACCTTGTCCTTGAATTCCAGACTGCCACGCGCTCCCGAGGCAAGCATTGCGCCGAGGTTTCAAGATTCAAAAGTATTTTAACAAAGGTTATCGCTTTAATCATGATAAAGACTTAAGATTTCATTGATAAATATCATAAAATTCTTTTCGTTATTTGTAAAATTCGTTTATTCAAGTCATCTGTAACAACTCCTGCACACAGAATAGATACTAGAAGAAAAATCCTTAGCTCATTAAATCAACAGAGTAGGGATACGCTGCATATCACATCTTAAAAATATATAGTATGGTCAGTGAGTACAAAACTAGCAATAACAAAAATATAATCGATATGAAAACTTAATTGCGCATTAGCACCTCACCGCTAAATTGCCAAATTAATGCAATACTGTTGAATTTGTTCGAACGCTGAGGTGCAGTAAAATAGTGCGATATTTCAAATGATTTCCTGTGGGCTGTAAAAAAATACAACACCAACTTTTACGCTTGAATGTCCAAGTTTGGATTTGCACAAGGAAAAGCAGTACATCGCTCCTCGCGAATTGCATGGAACACTTCTTGCAAATCATACATCTGGCTGAACACATCAGGCACCCTGCGAATAAACCAAAATGTTAAAGCTTCCTTGACATTTATAGGGGCATTGTGAGATTTTCATGTTAAAAAGCACTTACAATGTCGCCACAGACCACAAAAACGCTTCAAACTTGGTTGACTTGGGGTCTTTTCCCCTCACGGCTAGTTCGCACAAAGCTCGCTTCTGACAGGTGGGAGTGTCGTTTTCATGTTGGGCGAAACTGCTGAGTAGGCCCATGACGGGACTGTCCGGACTGAGGTCGACGTTTTTCGGAGGCTCGGTTTTACTTTCAACAATGGCTTTAGCTACGTCGGGGGTAACAAGATTTTGTAAAGATGACATTAGCTCTTGAGCGGCCTTTTCTTCATTAACTTGTTTGGTAATGTCCAAAGTGTTCTTGACTAAGTATTGACTTTTTTGAAGGTCAGGGAATTGACTGGGGCTGTGTAGAGCATCCTTGAGGTAAACTGGGGCTTTGCGAGGTGGTTTGCGTCTGCGCATAGGGATGGTTTGTCTTTGACTGATAAAGGCTTCGTCAAGGTTTGAGGTCGGCTGAGGTTCCTGTGGAACAACTGGTTTAGGAGTTGGTGACGTTGGGGGAGCTGCCACTTCTATTGAATTAGGTCTGAATGTACTGGACGGTGGTGACTGAGGTCGTTTTCCTTTAGAGGTTTCGTACGGTCGTGAATACTCTTGGCTTTTGTCATCCGGCATGGACATATCCGGCATATCAGGGAACATTGGCATGTGAATGGACTGTTGAATTTTGTTTGCAGTAGATTCAGGTCCAGGTCCTTTGAAAACTTTGAAAGGATTGAAACCGCCGTTTTCTGATGAGGAAAACTTTTTTCCGTACTCGGGAAACATTGCAGAGTTACTGCCGTCCATGATTCGGTGCTCAGCACGGAGGATGTGAGACGGAATGTCTTCAAGCTCAGGAGGTATGTGCGAGCTTGGTGAACCCGATGGAGGTGGTCCTGCCGCACCACCTCTGTTGCTCATACGCCGACGGAAAACGGATCTCTTCTGGCGATGTTTGCTGTTGAAAATGTAACAAGGAATTTTTATTCGAAAATGATGGCCACCACTCTGTAGTTCTAAGATATTACAAATATGCGATTGACTTACTTTGGCGTGGTTGGTACATGCACACGATTAGGAAACAAGGCCGATACGCCAGTTATGAGCAGCGCGGATGGAATGAGGACTTGAAGCGCTTTACCAACTGCATCCACCTTGTCGCCAATTGTATGCCTATTAGGACGTATGCAGGTAAGCAAAAAAAAATTACGGGGCTGCTTTCTACCAGCAGAGGAAAAATATATTTGCATATTTACCTAAAGCTGCCGTGTTGATGATGATAACCGTATGCAGAAATATGATGTCCATGTCCTTTTCCGTGATGTTCTTCTATTCCATGTCCAAATGGTGCTTCATCAACAGGCCCATGATGTTCTTCATGGTGGTTGTGTTCAAGCGGATGATCGGGATGGTGTCTGGGTCCAGGGGAGTATTCTTGGGAGGAGTGACCTTCTTCAAAATGAACGTGGTCGGGGGTCCTCTTGCCAGTATGTAATGAATGACCTTTCTTTGGACCTTGGGAGTATTTACTGTCTAGATAATGCTTTGGAAAGTACAACTTTGGGTCTTTTGACTTTCCCTCTGGAACTGACCGCTCATATGGAAAGTCGTCCTCTTGCGGATGATGATACTTTGGAACAGCATCATCGTAGTAAATTCTTGGATTTTTGCCATCCCTTGACTCCCTGTTCAAGTCAGCTTTGGCAGTTTTATCTGCATCCTCATCAGAGCTGTCTTCACCCAACAGCACTGACGCGGGTACAGCTTCAACAGCAGCAGTACTTTGTTCTTTCTTTCCACTTCTGGGTGTAGGTTTCTTCTCAATATCATCTGCAACTTTCTTCACTTCCTTTTCGGAATCTGAACTTTCAGAATGGAGACCCTGCCGGTCCACCTCAGCTTCGTGCAAATTCCCCTCGATTGCAACACTTTTTAATTTCTTATCACGAGACTTCACTGAAATAGCAGACGATAGCGTGGCAATCGCCAGAACCAAAAATACTTGCTCTTTGAACCGCATCTGTCAATATTAGGTAAAGTTAGATTAGAAATGGGAAAACTGATTTTTGTCTATAAATATGAAGTGAATATGTCTATAAGCCGCTAGTCAAGGATTACCTCACTGATGTCACTACTTCCAGACTCACTTTAACCGCCGATTCGTCAAAAATCTTAACGCGAACACACCTATTACCACCGATAAGGCTATTTTTTCCGGCAAGAATCTTATCAGGTCTTCACCCTTCATGCATTGTTGGGATAAATTCTGTTCAAGATTGTGGGGTCTCGTAACTTGTTATGTCATACGAATAGTGATACACCCACAAATAACACAATAGTCCTGTATAAAATCGATATCCTTTGTGACCAAACTCGTTTAGCAGCCTCACTCGTATTTGCACAGTTCATATACAAAATTCATCCTGATTATGAATAACAAATTCCACTTCCTACCTTCCTTCCTATTACATTTTTGTCACATGAAAATTGAACTTTATTGCAAACTATCAACAATAAATTGAGCTATAGAGTTGGCAGGCTATTTTCGCACTAACACTTTGCAAGTGAGTCTCACACTCGTTATGCACTTTACCAGTCTGATTCGACTGCTTATCAACTTGATAGTCTCGAAGAGTGTTTGGGAAGTTGGCAAGCCCAGTACAAAGGAAGAAAACAAGTTTTTCTCTGATATTTTGCTTTAATAACTGATTTATGATTACATACCTCAAAAAAAGATAGGCATTCTCGTTACGTAAAGTTAACGTCTATCCAAACCAAAATAAATTGTAGTTAGTCAATGCATCCCTGTTATTTTTTTCTTCTATGCACTTATGTGCTTGTGCAACAATGAAAAAAAAAAACGGTTCCTTGACTTGTTGAAACGCGTGGTGCCTGCCTCCTCTAATCTTTCTTTGCGGCCATTTTAAGCTTACGCAAATTTTAATGCGTGCATTAAATGCGTTCGCAGAAAAAAAAAGATGCTCAAATGATAACAAGCAGCTAAATGATTTCATTCGGAAATCGTTATGTCTTAAATGTAGATGTGTAAACGTGAGAAATTAAATTCATTACTGTTATTTTATGGTAAATACGGAAAGAAAAAAAATTGGTGCTTACCTTTTTAGTTTTAACAATCTTGTTAGAATTGTCTACACTTGTCGGTAACGAAATAATAGTCACTTTACAAAAAAAAGTTTAAAAGTACACCTCTAGGTTGCTTTTGAACTTTACAACATCATTAAAATGCACATTGTTACGCTAAAATTGCGAGAAATATTTCGACACAAATCCTATTTCAGTACTAGGACGTTACATGAGTACTCTATGAAGCTTTCGATTTCAAAATTTTTTGAAACTTGGTCTGTTGTACTAAGCCAGGTATCAACTCAACAAGACATTTAGCCAAAGACCCACAAAATAAATTGCTAGCTGAACAAACTTTTTGCACTTGCAAGGAATTCTAAAAAAAATAATGTTGCATAAGAATCGTTTTAGACGATTTTAAATGAAAAAAAAAAATATAAGTCAATGTTACACGAAGTCAGAAATCATCACATCCCACGGCCAGCCCTAACAGTGAACTGATCTGTTATATAAGTCATAACTAGAATGATATATTTTTGAAATCTAAAAACTAACGCTTGTTGTGTAATGGGTTGAACCTCT
>VICI01003200.1:0-13936 GCA_019593645.1 Akabosia matsudoensis | reverse complement strand
TTTTTACAGCTTACTCCAACTTTTGTCCATTTTTGAAAAGCGTTTGTAAATAGTCATTATTCCTAAAAATAGACTATTTTGATATCTTGGGATATTGTTATGCTAATGTGTAATTTACAAAGTTAAGTTCAAAAAAGTTAGCGGTGGCTGGTAAAATGAGATTTACACTTTTCAGTATTAATTGTTTCACGGAAAAGCAGTGTTAATAAAAGATAATTCTTATTTTTTATGATCAATTAACACTTGGCACGAGTGGCGTCGGTGCTTGGTCAGTAGGTGCTGCTGACTTTGGAGTGCTCGCAAATGGGCTCTCAAGTCGATGCATTCCAGCTCCTACTGCAGCAAAGAGAAAGAACAAAGAGAGAACGGTGAAAGCTGTAAACAAAATGGTCATGGGAAGTTGTGTAATTTCTTTCACTCTTCTTTCGCCGTATAGCTCTACTGAAAACCACCAAAGAGTGAACATGGCACAGTTTTCAACATAAAACCAAAGCTGTGTCGCAACGTTCTTGGATTGGAAACCAGTATGGAGTATAGTACTTCTCCACCCGTAATTTATAGATTCGTAACATCCCCCAGGTATATCCTCTCGCATTATAGAGTATCTCAACAATCTAGCCACGTAATAAACTGTCATGTGAAAGAAAATCAAGGCAATGAATGTTAGTCCGAGGATAAAGCCCAAGTCTCGGGATGCTGCTTCCCGTTGCTCTGGCCCCATTTCTAGAGCTTGAGTATTCGGACGCCAGTCCATATCATTGTTAAAGCTGTTGGTACGCCTGTTCTGGAGGGGGTCTGGCTGTCGGGTGTGCATTCATGGAACCATCAGCGGGTCTATAATAGCATTGAATGGCTGCCACCAAACAGGCCGATGCTGCAATTCGAGAGCCTATGAAAAAGCGAGTTATTTCATTTTTAGCGTAGGTACTTTTTAAAAAACGTAATTGACTATTGTCTCAGTATTTGTATGGTCAATTTGGTGTGAGTTTGCTTACCGATTGAGCAAAACGAATGAATAAACAAAATACACTTCCGGCCGAAGGTTTCGTGAACCCGCCACTCTCCTTCTTGGTAAGTGTGAAACAGTCGAAAGTAATTTGACCGTAACGCGTAGACATTTGCTTCGGCAAGGGTGAAAATAGAGACAATGACTACGGCCATCTCCAAAATTTCTGTTTGAAAAGCATTATTTCGTATTATTAGTACAGTGGGATATTGAATACTTGTGGACGGGGTGGTACTAAGCGTTTAGGGTTCTTACGTGGTCTTTCCAATTTCAGGGGAATTTGTGTTCAGAAGAACTGATAACTGGACCATCGCCTCAGGCGCAGCACTGAAAAATGTCTGAGCCTCTCTCATTTTCACTGCACAAGCTTCAAAACGATCGTATTGAATATTTGGCCGTGTGGCTATGCCTGTAGATATTAGCAAGACTTTGATTGCACTAAAAAGGGCAAATACAAAACGTGAACCACGGACAAGACAATTGATGTAAATCATGTAAGAAAGCCATTACGTGACAACTGGACCAAGAACAGGAACTTGGTGCAAATCTCTAGTGAATCTCGTCGATCCAGCTCTTTCAAACTCGGCCCTTTCATTGGGACTAATTTTTAAAAAATGAATAGTATTTTTAGCCTTTTTCAAATCTTCAATTCTAAAATAATATTGTGCTCCGAAAAAACTTACTCAGAAAAGAAATACGTTACTCCAACAAAGTTGAGTAAGATGGGGGCCAGCATGGCCACAGCAATCACTCCCATACTTTCCACAAAATGATGGTGCGTTAAATATAAAACTAGGGCTATCTCAGTGGAGCACATGAGCATATTTATGAGGTCCACAAATATTGTATAGCATCGATTGGAATGTCCAGTTGCACCATTTTGATGCTGCTGGTCCACCGTCATGGGTAAGATATTTCGGGACGCGGAAGGATTGTCCCGGAGCAAAGGGGACGTTTGGTTTACCTGGCCACGATTTTGGGCCATTGTCAATCTATGAATATGTATGTGTAAAAATGCACTTTTACTGATATTCACATCCGCGCCTATGCGTAAGGTAATTTGAAAGAATGTCCGAGAATTTTAAAACTATTGTTTTCACTCAATGATGCTCATCAGGAAAACCTCCATGCGAAATAGATCGACATTCGAATGCCATGAATTTACCAGAAATCGACCGCACAGGAAGTCCTCCAAGGTGTTAGTGTGGAGACTGTAGCCACTAATATATAAAGCCCACAATTAAAATAATGTGTGACGAACACATGGCAGGATGAAGTCGCCCGTAGCTCTTTCTGGTTCAATGTGGAACCCTCCTAGACATACAACATCCTAAGCCTCAATTTCGATTTGCGTAGAAACTTTGATGTGATTTACAAATGAGTCATAAAAAACTATGTTTGACAATAAAAGAGAGTAAAACTGCTTGTTTTCTCATAAAGTTTTAATGTAAACCACAGACAGAAAATATTTATTTTTCCACCAAAACCATAACTTTGTATAGCTGATCGTCACAAAGACATTTAGAATAGCCAGCGCTGTGGTGGCCTATTACCTCCTTGCTGTCCTCCACCAAATGATGGGGGTCTGTATCCTCCTTGATATCCTCCTCCAAAACTGGGTGGTCTGTTACCTCCTTGTTGACCACCTCCAAAAATGGGTGGCCTGTTACCTCCTTGTTGACCACCTCCAAAACCACCGCCGAATCCCGGAGGTCTGTTACCTCCTTGTTGACCACCTCCAAACCCACCTCCGAAACTTGGAGGTCTGTTGCCGCCTTGTTGTCCACTTCCAAAACTCGGCGGCCGGTTGCTTCCTTGATTGCCCCCACCGAAGCCACCACCGTAGGAAAACTGGCCGGAGCAAAGGATGACGGAAGTCACCAAGAGAGTTGCAAATACCTGTGAATGTTTATATCACACTTCTTAATTGATTTAAATACGTGGAATGCAAAATACTGGATTCTCTGTGCATGCTGTGTAAATTTCTAATTTTACCTGCATAACTGTCATTTTGAACAGATTTCTATAAAAGTCAAGGGTAAGGCTCCAGTTCTAGACAATTGTAAGCCCATTAACAAACTAAACTTGAATGAAAAATTTATTTAAGATTATATTGCAAAAAAATAGCAGCCACGCCTCCACGTTACACATAAAATTTACGATTTGTCAGTGTGAAAACCTAAAACATATGACGCAAAGCGATCATACCTGTAAAAGCATACTTGTCCGGCAGAGGCAGATATATAGTAATTAGCACCATGAAATCATCTTTAAGAATGGAAACTCAGCCTTTTGAATGATTCTAAAGAGTCGAATTCAAGATTTAGGTGATGACTATGTTCGCTGTGTAAACATCGTCTGCACGTACGTACGTACTCTCATATCTTGAATTCGAAGATTAGCGAAGAATACATTTAGCTTATATTTTGCAATACGCGTACTCCTTTATCCCTTTATCGATATGTCAATATGAGCGTGTTGATTTAAAAATATTGAATCTAGATATGGCTTCGCAGAAAACGAAATTTGTATTTATTTGTCAAACATCTTACTCATTTTTGGAGCTGAAAGAAAATATTTTAGAGCTAGCAAGCGTATTTCTAGCTAGATAACCACTATCAAGCAAGCCACATCCGTCTGAGACCTTACGAACACCTTTGCGCAAAGGCTCGTTTCTAGTAAGTGAATCGCTTGATTCCCCGAGTCTGTTTGCAAACAAAAAACAAAGCTTGAAAATGTAAGTATGGGCTAATAATCCAAATAGCCACACCGTTGACCAGTCATCATATCCATGTATCATGAAAGCACATGCATTAAAATTTCACTCATTCTTATTACTATTCCTAGAACCCATTGACAGTTTGCTTTCTCACAAATACATTTTTTTTATTTTCCAAACATTACATTTAAAACTGACATGTGGTTTAACACCATTGCGTACACGCCTTATGTATCCGGCTCGTTTCAAATTTGGTTAAAAAACTACACTTTAACTTAATTGGCTGTGAATGATACTGAGGAGAAACTGGGTAAACGACAGAGCTCACCAGAGCTTTTGATTTGCGTTACTCCCTTCGAAGTATCGCTTGCCAGTTTTTTTGCTTTCCCCATCGAACCCTTGACCAGTCAATGGATTTCCATTTGATTCGCGAGCCTTGCGTCCATCAGCATTTCCTGTGTCATCAGGGGTTGAATTCGCTGCAGGTTCGGTGATCTTGAATGACCGAGGGATATGTTTGGTTGAATTTCCAAGTCCAGGAAGGGGTGAAGATGAGTGCTTGCTTGATGGGGTGTGGGAAGCGGGAGACGCGGTCCAAGACCTATCCATTCCGGTTCCTAATCAATTGTGAAAGCAGTTAAAAGTGTTGACACACTGACTTTTTTTATTGGTATGTAAGCTTAAGAAGAATGCTTACCGAAAATGTCACTAGCCATCTTATAATTTCGATTGGGCGATCGTGGGGACTCTTTGTCCTCTGGTTGCACATACTCTCGTCGCATTGCTGCTTCGGATTCAGGAAGCTCCGGAGTTCCTAGTTCAAGTTCCCTAAACCAACCAAAATGATGAAGTTTTTTCTAAAAAAGAGTGGAAGTGTACTACGAAGACATTTGAAATTTGAGGGGACTCAAAACTCACTTTGAATACTGGTCAATTCCACTTGGGAATGTCTCGTTCCCGTTCATGGCAGGGATATCCTGGGCTTGAGTCTCAAATTGGTCCGCCATTTCAGTACTTTCGAGGTTAATCTGCTACTTTAATCGGCTTGTTCAACTTTGTGTGATATCTGCTTCGTCAAGTTTCGCTAAAAGATAAATTTTCACTACCTTCGCTTAGCTGAGCACAATTTTGAAAGATAACTATCAACGTAAATGACGATCCACTTTGCGGCGTTTTTAGAAAATTTATATATCTTACTAAAAGCTTGCCCAACTGTCTATGACAACCGTTAAAACTATTACCCGGCATGGCATGACACACAACACACAAAAACGGCTTGCATTGTTGATTGTATTGTCAATTGTGTCTCATTGATCAAATTTCTTGTTAGTGGAATCATTATCAATCATCATCGACCAAATTTCTTTTTTGTGGCCTCCCTATCGACCAAATATGTTCAAACGGAGCTATTCAGATGCAAGCAACTGCAACTTAGGCAAGAATTAAACATGCATTCAGTGGATTCAGATCAATTCACAATTTAGCATATTATGTATGTACTAAACATGGACATGAAATAATTTTATTATGACATTTTAAGTATTATGTATTTAGCTCCTTCTGAAAACGACCGTTCCATTCTCATCAACAATGACGTCTCTTTCTTTGTTGCTAACTCAGACAGCGCACCCCTAACGATTGCTTTCTGTTTGTTCGTTGTACACAAAATTTGCTACGTAAAAGATGTTCAGTTCATCATGCAATACTCACAACTCATGTAACGACCATATTATACCAGTCTGCATATGCAACAACCACCTTGCATGCTGAATAGATGCATGAAAAAGAAGAACATTGCTTTAAAAAGCTAAACAAAATATCAATATCACCAATGAATTGAAACATTCATTCCTTATAGCACATACATGCACAACAGTTACCTTTTTTCTAAGCTTTTTTGCCTGTATCTTCATTACCTTTGTAGTGCAAGTGCGCGTTAACAAAACACCTTGTCTGATGTGGTGGTTTATGCTCAGTTTTGTTTGGAAACAGCTGAGTCGCCTGGGAGCAACACACGCTTTTAATGTTTTCCTACTTTAGCTGCATGTGCTTTTTCATCTGGCCTGGCATAACAAAAAATATTATCGTCTATGATCCACTCTGTAGTAGTATCACAAAACGAAGATTTTTTTTTTCTTTTGGATGCTCAACTTCTCTTGAAGCAGTATCCTACAACGCATTTTCAACCAGTTAACATGCTTCACAAACAAAGTACTAAAAATGTGATCCTGAACTTCATCGACACAGGCTGTTCAGCAGTTAAACTACGATAGCTATATCATAGCAAAACACACACTAAATTTTGCATAATACATATAAATATATCCGTGTAGTAATTTAACGTTTAAATCTATGCTAGAACGTAGTTCGTTGGACCAACTGTATAAGATCAACTTTGGGTAAGTATTATGTTTAAAAGAAGAAAAAAGAAACTATCTTGTGCAAGTTGGTACACTTTTTTCCATGTAAAGTACGCAACGCGTGTGCAGTATAAACAATAACAACAAAACAATTTTTTTTTTGTCTCGGTCATGATGAACACAAAAGGTTTAAACTTTTGGTAGTGTGCAAAAGCTAACAACAGTGCATGTGAATTGTATTAGTATTAGTGGCTCTTAATATTTCCTGCTAGATCATCAGTAACATCGCAAAAGTTTTTTTTTTCATTGCAACGACCAGAAAAACAAGAAGGAAAAAGTTCTAATTTGTGGATGGCGAAAGCAGTTTGGAAAAAAAAATTTGAATTGCGTTGTGACTGCCATTAATAGCTACCAAAAGAGGATACTGTGTCAATGAGTAACAGACTCAAACTGTGCACCCAGAAAAAGTTAAATATTTGATGGAGGAAAGATAATTTTTATTAAAAGTCTTTCTGTAGACACAGTTTTGAAGTTTATGTAAAGTTTTTGAAGAAATTGTTTTGACTTTTGATGGAATGAGTGAGATCAGTTTGTCGCAGTGTAGAAATGTGTGTGGACGATAATTTTTATTAACTGCTACTTACATAGAGAAAAAGTTGCCAACTGTGAGTATTACTTTTGAACGCACAAGTTTGAAGAGATATCCGATGGGAGGTCAAAAGTCATCCCATTGTCTGTCGTCGGTGTCAACAGTGTTGTAACAAGGTAAGATTATGCGAGATTTCTTTAACCAGACGAAGAACTGCTTGGCTGGAATAAAAATATCGTCAATGAAAGTTAACTTTTACGTAAAGCATAGTGTACGAAAGTACGGTTTTTGTTAGGCATTGGGTATAATTGTCCCTCAGTGAGATTAGGAAGCGTTCAAATATATGTGTTGATACGCTGATAAGTGGTTATCAGAAGTGCAAAACAGGATTATAAAAACACGATCGATATGAGATCACGCTACTACGCAAAAAGGTCTTTTTGTGTCGGGATGTTATCTTGGCGTTACTCCACATGGAAATCACATGGATAGTCGGAAAGATAAGCAACTAGCGAATCACTAATTAATAATATTTGTTGAAAAAAACTAAAGCGGGAAAGGCAAAACGATTGAAATGATAAATAATGAGTAATACTTACGATTAGCTGGAGGAGTATTTAAAATTTAGTATCTTCTACAAAAATTACACAGCAGCTAGCAGCTTCAAAGCTCAAACATTTTTCAATGTCGTTGTTCATTTTTAGACGATTAGATATGATGTAACTCCCTGTTAGCTTAACAAATAAAAGTAACAGTTAACGAGCTGTTTTAGATTAGATGAAGTATAATTCAGTGAGAAGTTTTGGAACTGTTCCAGGTCTATAAAACAGACCTAATTCAATAGTGCTTGACAGTTGTTACAAATTGTGTCTATATATCCTATATAAAATGTCAGTAATCTTGTATGATTTTATCTTTAGAACATTTTTTGGATATTTTTTGAAATTTCAATTTTCCTTTTTAGGTTAAAAATGGAGCGAGTCGGTTATCAGTCCCTGGGAGCCTCATACCAGCAACACGAAGTTGGTGTTGATGACAACTATCCTCCTGGGGATCATAATCTTATGGTGCATGTTGTTCCTGAGCACAGTAAAAGTAAGGAGAAATAGTAATAACTTTCCTCAAATCTTAAACAGTACACTAATAACGCTTTTATTAAAAATTTTCATAACTTCAATAGCGAGATGGAATCATGTAGAAGATCTGGATTCATTTTTCACAAGGATCTATTACTACCACCAAAAGCACGGTTTCGTTTGTATCGTTCTTCAGGATTTTTTTGAGCTTGTGCAATTTATTTTCGTGGTTGTGTTTGCTACTTTTCTCATCGAATGTGTCAACTATCCTGTGCTGTTCAAGTGAGTCAACTGTTGGATTACTCCGTTAATTTATCATTGAAAAATTGATGTACTAAAGGTGACGATTTACTTTCAGAGATGCAAGGCCAGCTAATGTCAGCGTGACTGACAGTAATTGGAAAGTATCGTTAAACGATGTCGTGTTTTCCGGGGGAGAGTGTGTTGCCCGTATAGATTTTCATATGTGGATGGTTTTGCTAGTAGCGCTGCTGTTTTGGCTAACTCGTCTTGCATTTGTTGTATACAATATTGTGTACAATTGGGAAATTCGTGCCTTCTACAGGACAGCGCTGGGAATCCAGGATGTAAGGGCGCAAACAGATTTCGATTAAACGTTTGTGATTGCATCCATGAAACTTTATTTTGGCATTGCAGAGTGAGCTGGACAATTTGACGTGGTATGATGTCCAGAAGAAACTCAGGGATGTCCAACGAGACCAACAAATGTGTATTTCACAAACCAGATTTAACTGAGCTAGACATTTATCATAGGATATTACGGTACTTGCTTAAACGAGGAATGTCAGGTTTTAAGAAACTTTTCGAAGATTATGCACGTCGTGATTTTGTTGGCAGGTTTAAGAATTACATGATCGCAATGGTAAATAAGTCACTTCTTCCTATCAAATTCGAGTTGCCATCAATTGGAGAAGTCGTATTTCTAACTCATGGGATGAAATTCAACCTGGAAATGCTCCTCTTTTGTATGTTCTAAAACTGAAATTTATACACATTTGAATAGTAGAATTAAATTTATAATTGCATTTGTTACTTGTTCATTTTAGGGGGACCCTGGGCTCCATTTGAGAATAGCTGGCATTTACGAGAAGACTACAAAAAAGTTGCCAAAAGGAAAGAACTCGCTCAAGCGTTATCAAAGCGTACATTATGGGTTGGATTAGCCAACCTGATTTTGTCTCCTGTGATTTTCCTCTGGCAAATTTTGTACTCATTTTTTAACTATGCCGAGGTAAATTTCAAGATTTCGTGGAAGATTTTGGAATTTTTTGGAGATTTTGGAAGAATCAGGACTTATGTTCTTATTCTATTCTTTACAGGTTGTCAAAAGAGAACCGGGGACACTAGGGATGCGTAAATGGTCACTGTATGGCCGATTGTATTTAAGACATTTCAACGAGTTGGAACATGAAATAAACGCGCGACTTGTGCGTGCACATAGGCCTGCCACTAAATATATGGGGATCTTTACGACTCCACTTCTTACCATCATTGCACAGTAGGTTTAAATTCAGGTGCACGTATATATCAAGGTATTCGTGATTTTTTTAACTGCTCTTTTCGAAATTTAGGAACGTCATGTTTGTCGCAGGAGCAATATTTGCAGCAATATCCCTTCTAACTGTTTATGATGAAGATGTTTTGACAGTTGAACACGTGCTTTTATTGTTAACCGTCCTTGCAGCTGTAACTGCTGGATGCAGGTACCTCAAAGTGCTTATTATTTAGTATGACAAAAATAGAATTCTTTATAAAATTGTTACACTTCTTCCCAGAACATTCATTCCGGACGAACATTTAGTTTGGTGTCCCGAGCGTCTCCTGACAGCAGTAGTGGCGCATATTCATTACTTTCCTGATCAGTGGAAAGGGAAGGCGCATACTTCAAGGACCAGAGATCAGTTTGCGCTACTATTTCAGTATAAAGCGGTATGACACGGTTTATATAGTTGAATGCTGTAGGCGGCAAACATCTAGATCACCAAAATGTTACTTGTTACTTTGCAGATATACCTTCTTGAGGAATTAGCGTCACCCTTTGTGACTCCACTGATTCTGATTTTTCATCTACGAAAAAAATCGCTCGATATCGTAGACTTCTACCGCAACTTTACTGTTGAAGTTGTCGGAGTTGGAGATGTGTGTTCATTCGCTCAAATGGATGTGAGGAAGCATGGGAATCCTTCTTGGCAAGCGTCAGTATATGAAATGGATGTATCAGACTTACCACCTAAAAACTCTTACACGCAGGTACTGTGTCCATTGCTTGTAAACTGAATCCTTTCTAAATTTAATGCATCTCTATCTGGAAAATATTTGCAAATTTAAAGGCGGAAAATGGGAAAACCGAACTCTCGCTGGTTCACTTCACCCATACTAATCCTGAGTGGCAACCACCTATGGATGCCGGAAATTACATCACTAACTTGAAAGAACGAGCAGTTCGTGACGTCAACCTTCCTACTCTCGAAGAAGAGAATCCTTTGTTTGCATCACTAAACTCTATATCCTCTCTTGGAAATGAGGTGCATATTTATTCGTTGATGCATTATTTAATGAATTATAAATACGGTTTGCATTAGCTAATAACTTGTAACTTCTTTGATAGTACTCAAACGTGGTCACTAGCTACATATCAAATCCAAATGGTGTGATACAAAGGTCCCTTTACGTTCAACAAGAGTCTCCCCAGCATGAAGCACCAGGCGCTCGCAATAACGTAACATCTACGGTCACCAGCCAGCAGCAAAGAAGTAGTACTATGCAGGGATCTTTTAGAGGAGGGTTAAGTCGCCACGAAGGCCCTTTGCAACACACCCATCGTGTAGTTGCAGCAGCGTACGTACTTCCGTAAAAAACACCTTTCGTTATTGCCACCTCAATTTAAAATACTCAATTTTCTTTTTTCAGGTTAAATCAGAGTTCTCAGATGTCACATATGCCTTCTTACAATAATACGTTTAGTTTCGCCAATAGTTTCGCACAGTACCCGAACCCTGTTCATCCTCGTATTAACAATCCAGAGTTTACCAACGTCGAAGCTAATGCTGTTGATATGAGCATTGACGCTCTTTATCTACATGAGTTACACCATCTTGAGGTAGAATTCATTCCATTCAAATTAACAGCATTGTATAATACCAAGCTACCATCATTGTAATTTGTTGTCTGATCTGCTTCCTAGCATATCCGTCGTCGCTCATCCCGAAGTACAATGAATCCAGCAGTTTTTGGGAACACAATGTCTAATCATCCTACGTCTACCATCCTTCAAAATAGAACTTTCTTTCAAAGTCAACCACAGCTGCACTCAGGTCCAAGTGGTCCATCTGTAGAACGTGGTAGTGGGGATAGCGAAAAGACTCCATTGCTTTTTCATAAGTCGTGATCGACAAGTTTTATCGTATTGCATATCTGTAACTACTGTTGCTTAAGAAAACGAACAATATACTTCATAGTTTATAAACTCAACTCTTTGTGTAGGAGAGGTAGGTCGGTAATAATTAGTCAAATGTCGAAGCAGTTCAGTCACGTCATCGATTATTATACGCTCTGAGTTTTTTAACAATCAAGTAACTTGAAAGGCCATGGAGAGAACCTCAGCTAAGAATTAACGCGTTGGCATTTAACGTTTCTCATTTTTATTATGCAAAATAATCGTACACACATGAGCGTTGTTACATAAATAGTATTTATATTTATAGTCTTTCGCCGTTTTTTTGTCAATTTATTTTGTTGCCTGATTGAAACCTGAATTTAGCATTTATTACTTGTGAAGTACGTATTTTATACCATGATAAAATGTTACGATGTTTATACTATAAAAACCTAATTTTCGTTAAACGAGTTCAGTCATTTCTAGTCTGGTAAGGTGACGAGTTGTTATCAAATTGTAATATAACCATGATGTACTAACGCGCCCATTTATTTTTAGAATTTTTTTCAAGTTAGCTACCGAATCTAATCCTACTGTTGTACGTAACGTTGTTGTTATTTTAAAAATAAAGTACTGACAAAGCGATCTTCTGAAAAACAATATTATTATTGGTATCGTACTACCAAGTCGTATGTTTTTAATCTGTCGAAGTTTATTCTAAAACTTTTGATTTCACTTTGACAATGTTGACTATTGTTTGATTGGCATATCTCTCTGCATCATGAATCCTGACAGCACCATTGTTGACTCTTCTTCAGACTGAAATGATGCATAACCCAGCCTTTCAGACTTAGATTTACATAAGACTTTTAAGGTGTGTGTATCGTGGTGGATCATAAAATTACAAGACCTGTCTGCACAAAACTGGTCAACTTTTAAGAATACGTATAACTTGTTGTTGTTTGAATTTGCTCAATTGTCCGAGTGAACATTTTTATTGACTGGCACAACAACAGCATCATAGAACTATAAAAATGACAATATGCGAATGAGCCCAATAAAAATGAATATTTTCCGGATACGATTTTTATCAAAAATACACATTTTATATCTCATTACCCACTGAAATTGATACAGCAAACCAATAAACGGGCATAAAATTTCTCTGTGCATGAGCGAGTTTAGAGTAAAGCTGAACAAAGTACAAGACATGAAGATCAAGGCGGAACAAAAAAATGGTTATATTATTTTTTGTTGCTTTGTCATCCTATCGAAAAGCGGCATTAAATGGTTATACACATGGGCATGATTTCTTCCGTCATGATTTTACAAAGAAAATAAATAGAGGGTCTGAAATTATTAGCAGTCCAGTACATGATTTCTTGGTCAACCGTTTGGTCAGACTTTTATACTCGCCTGCGCAATAATTAGTATAGCAAAATACTGAGTTTCCTCGCAAAATCCTAAAAATGGAAGGTCACGTTAAATTGTCTCTCAACATTTTACTGGCCTGTTTAGTTTTGGGACTTGCTTGTGGATATGAGCGGCGAGTATCAAGGGGTTTGACTGACATAACTGAACTTCAGGGGTTATCCCGGGGTAAGAGTTGCAGCTTGTAGCCTATTAGAAACACAGATCAACAAATCTAAATAATTTTTTGCGCCACATTAGGACGTCTGAGAAGACAAGCTCCTCCATTCCCAAGATCAAGAGGAGATTCAGATGACCAGTTGATTCCCAAGATTGCTCCACCACCACCAGGAAGCATTTTATCGTACGATGGAAAACCTGTTTCTACCAATGTTGGAGCTTACAGCATTGTTCCTAAAAATGAGCGACGAACACCATCCATTAATCTTAATCGTCCTCAGTTCGGGACGTATAGGGGAGTTTTGCCACCACCAATTCCTGATTACGTTCCGAAAGATCTTCCGCAGTTCAAAAAGACGTAAGTTTGTTGCTTTATCTGCAGAAGGCAGACATTATACGACAGAGGATTGAATGAGTCTATTCTTTACCAAAAAAATTTAATAATCTACTCTTCTAAATATTATAAATTGTAATAAAGTACAAAGTCAACTCTGTTTCTGGTTTTATTGGCACTTGCATAGAAGTACATGTATCGGTTAGTTTCGTTATAACTTTTACATCCTCTGCAGTAGTGCATATCACTTTTGCACGCGACGGAATCTTTGAAATCATGATCGCAGTTGCACATGTGCACCTTTCCCCGAAAACATCCAAAAATAGCAGCCTACGCAGTTCACACGATTTGGCCACATGACAAGACAAATTTTGGGTTTGCTCTTCCAACTATCTGTAGAACTCAAATTACCTATATATGCCATACGTTATAGCCTCACGTTTTATCCGCTACGCATAACTAAGCACGTTGTTTTCGAAACATTTAAAAACATGTGTGAAAACTACGCTGCCTTTTCCATTGGCAAATCAATTAGTTTTCTGTACATGTTTGCAGATTAGTAGCTTGAATGTGCAGAATTGGCAAAGTTGGTGATCTAAGAAATACGACGGATAGTCTCCTTCAGAAATGAATTCATCCTCAAAACGACTAAATGCATCACTTTGAATTAGGCATGCATCATATTAATGTCTGTTCAGATGATCCTTCATCAGCGAAGCAATAAAGCAGGTGTTACCTTCTGCAATAAAAAATATCCTAGACTGGAGTAATGATTCGATTGCTAATCTTCCGAAGTACTATAGTTAAATACCTCAATAATGTTCTCTGAACTGAAAGTATAGCCATAAGTCATTTACGATTAAAT